>JASDQU010500424.1:111349-123179 GCA_032191745.1 Picea mariana
AGAATTAACCTAAGTTTCTCTAAAAGAAAGTATGTGTATTTATATCTCTTTCTTGAAGCAATGCAAGTATCAAAATTTACAAGTTGTAACTCATTTTTGTGATTCATTTATGTGTTTATGTTGTATATGTTATTAATGTGTTCTCCCTCCATCATGAGTTGAATTTAGATGCAAGTATCTCATATAGACTACATAACTGCGCTACCAGAGATAAGTCAGTTGCGATCATACAATGATCAAAGCTTACATTTAAGTGTCCAGTAAACACAAAGCAACCACCTAAAAAGTTCTAATAATGTGTAGTAAGAGTGGATTACTACTATTGATTTGGCAATAATAATACCACGATAATACTCATGAACTAATAAGGTTGAAGATTACCTTTTAGTTTCATTCAGTTTTTCTCAACCCAAGGAATCGACAATTTCCATATGATTTCATTCAAAATAAGAGTTAATATGAAAATAAAATGTTTTTAAGAATTAACATTGCAATAAAATAGACACTAATATTTTATTTATATTCAATAGGGATTGTATAAAAGTTATAGAATACAAAATGACAAAAACATGTATCTAAAACATTTAAACTAAAATTCAATATTAGAATACAATAAAATAAAGTGGAATATTTTTATTTGCAAATCTTAAAAACTTTGTGAATATATAAAACCGTCCTAGATCCATCTTAACCCAGTATCTATCAAGCGTCGAGAGGGATCAAATTTCGAGGTGCAAACCTTTCCTCGAGTTTTTCACTCAAAAAGACGTTTGCACCTCAAGAGATTTGATCCCTTTCGATGCTTGATAGATCTGGGGTTAAGATGGATCTCGGTTGGTATATATAATAATGAAAATAATAATGGATTAATATATAAACCTTGAGGGTTAGCTCAAGTGGTATAGAACCAGACATGTGATCTCTCCAATTATGGAGGTTTGAATCTCTTGATCCCCTCGAGGTTGGGATCCATAATCAGGGCCAACGATTTACCCCATTTACCATAATTTTTATTTTTATTTTTTTATTTTTAACATTATTATAATTATATTATTTAATTGTGATTCTAGTTATTTATGAGTTTTAAGTTTATAAAATATATGTTTTTGCATGTGTAGAGAGTCAACATTTCATTATTATTTTTAGTTCTTATGTTTTAAGTTTACACTAACTCAATTTACTTGGAAATTATCATTAATGAGACAATATAGATTAAACTTCACTAGATAACACCTCTAACTTAGTGTGACATGGCATATGCATAGTGTGGCATGGCATATGTTTTTACTATTTTAATATTTTCCTTAAGAGATTCATTTTAAACTCCAAATTTACTCTAATGGAAGGGCATTTATGAGTGCAAAAGTAATCTTCTCATTGTTAGAAAGTTATGAATAGAGAAATAATTGTTTAGAAGATTTAGCCATCTCTCCAAAGCTTTTACAAATTTCTTACCTTAAAATTGAGGAATATCAAAATTATCGTGTACCTTGAAGAGTGTTATTCCTCTGAACGCACTACTTCTTAAAGGTCCCTTCATTTTTGTTGGGAGTCATCAAAGGATTTGGGGAAAACGGTCCATCATCTTGTTCCTTTGTCTCTCAAGGGATTCCTAGAGCAACACCTTGATAGCATCTCTTGCTATGTCATCTTTCTTTACTTCATCTACCATGTTATTTCTCTTGGGTCGGTGAGGAAAGTCTTCACCAAGATTAGTTTGTTTGAGACCCAACTACATGTACCCTAACCTCATTGAGGACATACACAAAAAAATAAAAAAATAATATCGCTTTGATACTACCGATCCATACTAGATTGAGAAAGAAATGAACATGCAATATTGTAGAGAGAACACAAATATAGTTTTAAAAGTAGAGTATTACAATGAAAACCAATTCTATTAATGAATCAAATGGTGAAAATCACTACAATATACATAGCAATACAAAATGGATAGAATGGTGTTAACTTATTTATGAAAAGAGATGTGATGGCTATGTTCATTCACAAAAGATCCATAAAATGATGTTGGAGCCACATTTTATAATAATGCCAACAAAACCTAGGAGGAAAAAACCATAAATGCAAGAACCCTAACCCTAGCATGCTTATAGAGAGGTGAGAACATTGTGCTAGATGAATATTAGTTGTTCGAAAAAAGGGGAGCCATGCTAAGTTCATAAATTTTCACTTGATGCTATTATTTGGGTCTTCTTTAACTCATTGGAAAGAACATTAATAAATGGAGTTAGGTCCCTTGTCCTTACGTGTAACTGCCCCCAAAATGCATGGGAAGGCAACAAAAAATTAATATGCACAAACTACCAATATCAAAACCATTTTTTAAATAACCCTAGATGGCCCCCTAGATAATGAACGCATGCTTTCATAATTCAAGATTTGAACAAGTCAATTAGTGCTCTTATTGTCCTAACTTCACTTTATGTCTATGAAACTCTAAATGTGTCCTTTGTGTTGTCATGAATTAACATCATAATCGTAAATTGTTTTATAAGCATCTTATGGTGTGAACGTCTATATCAACCTAAAAGTAGGAAACTCTCCCTTGGACACTTGGCACCCTATCTCCAATATTTTCTAGTTTCGTAGGGTATTAAACCAATGTACTTCCATCTAATTGCTTGTTATACATCAACAATGCAACATAACATTTATCTCTTTCTTTTTTGAGTCTAAAAATGCAAGGCCTTGTTTTCCAAATATTTTYAAAACTCTTAAAACACAAATATAACACCTTCTAGGGACTAAACTAGCCCTCGTGCTTATAAACTTTCCATCTTAAAAATAAAAATTTCAACACAAGATTTAATGCATACCCTCTTATTMCATCAATCTTGTCTTAACAATTCTTAATTTGTATTTTTAACATTCTAGTAGAAAAATAATCGCCAAGACTTTTATTTTGACATCTTATCTACGCAAACTTTAGATATAAATTTAAGTAATAAAAAACCACATTGACAATTAAATCCAATTACTATATATYAACTTTTTCTAGCAAATACATTCTCAATATGTTAACAAACACTATCAAGTAACAAGTCGTGAGAAATCCTTTGAAGTGCTCTATGCAATGTTATTAACCACGTCCAATTTGAACAAGCTATGGGAAATACACTTGAAGCACCACTAGGAAACAAGATTCACTTCAAAAAACTAAAAATTAACATCTTAGAATATATCTTTTAACGCTTTATTTTGCGCTTTACACCTTGTATGCCTAAGGACTAGAAACCTTTGGAGATGGATATTAAAATATCGCAATTTAGTATGAATAAAAATAAAAATAAATAACAAATATTAAAAACATAATGCCATTAAATCTATGGAATTTGAATAGCAGGAATTGAATCTGTTGCTTCTTCATGGCCATGCAAGCTTCCATATCTTCACTCTGAACTTCACACTACCATACAATTACCCATGATGATGAACTCATTATCATACGAGGGAGTTAGCATGCCATGATTTTCTTTTCTCATCCACAAATTTGAGAACCTTATTATTGATTTTTCAATAACCTAGGCTCAAGCATGAAGTTCATTCAAATTTTAGCATTTTACTTGAACTGTAGACATTTGCAATTTCACCATTAACAATTTGTTACAACAACCAAGATCACAAGAAGAAAACACCATGCACGAGTACACAAGAAGTATCCTGGGAAACCATTCCCAACAAAGGAAGAAAACCCAGTCAATCCTTTGCTATATTCTTCAAGAGAAATACCCCCCACACCATAAACCTAGCACACAAAGGGGTGCTCACAAAACCCTAGAAGACTAGCACCCAAGAGAGGTGTGCACTTTTTCCAAGAACAAGTACTTGCTGAAATTTCCAAACTCACACTTCTGTTATATTTCCTCAATGGGGAATTTACCTTTATTTATATTAGACTAAGCCTATCAACAGTAGTATCTATTGGCACAACAGGGTTGACCTCAATAACTCACAATATAATTAATAATTACCTTATTACTTATTTTTTACACTAATAATCTTTCACTTTATGGTGGGGCCTACCTGTACCCTTTACATCACAAATAGGGTTGCAAGTCTGACTCTTATACAATATAGCAAAGGATCTCATACACCCACTAGTGCTTAGCCACTAGGGGCACATCCATCTGTGCTCAGCCACAGGGATGTCCACATCTCTATATCACTGAGTCTCACAGGAGAATCACACTCACTAGTACTCAGCGACTAGGATCACGTTCACCTATGCTCGGCCATAGGCGCGTCCAACTTAGCAGATCTCTTTCTCATTGTTTCTCACAGGAGAATCATCTGGAGTATCACATCATCTCAACTCTTTGCACAGAGGAGACCAGTACATTTTTTCATCTCTGTCTCAGAGAGAACGACACACCCAACAAATGAGCTTTCGCATACAGGGGGCACAGAACATTCCATCTCTGTCTCAGAGAGGAACCACACACCCAGCTCATGGGATTCCTCACCCCACACGGGGCATAACGTTCTATATTTGTCTCAAAGAGGAACCACACACCCATCTCATGGGCACACCCAACTCATGGGCTCTCTCTCAGGTCGACTCACCCAATCTGTGTCCTGGAGGATGTCTCACACAGTTGTAATCATCAACACTCCCTCTCAGCTAGGGAGGCATTCTCCACCAAGACAAGTCTCTCATGGAAGTACTCGAACTTTGTCTTGGGAATTGGTTTGTTGAATATGTCTGCAATCTTCTCATGGGTAGGAAGGTACTACACGTGTATTTTTTCCTCTGCACTATGTCTCTGATATAATGATATCTTATCTCAATGTTTTTCAATGAAGCACAGGGTTCTTAGAGAGCTTCACACAACTCTGGTTATCACAGTAATAATAGAATCCATCTCATGATCAAATAAATCTGACAAAAGCTTGCGAAGCCACACTGTTTCGTGGACAGCCACACTCAATGCTATATACTCTGCTTTTGCGGTACTCAAGGCCATACAGCTTTGTTTCCTGCAGCACTAGGAAACCATGGCAGATCCCAAGGTAAAGAAACAACCAGATGTGCTCTTCCGGTCCACTGCGCTCCCTTTCCCAATCGACATATCCCTGCAAACTCAAGTCTACACTGGAGTCATATCTCAGGCCATATCCAACTGTGCCTCGTAGATATCTCAATAACTGATTCACTACTATCCAATGAGTCTGTCTCGGCTGAATCATTAATTGACTAACTACATTCATTGCATATCATATATCGGGTCTGGTGTTAACTATATACATCAGTGATCAAATTAGTTGTGGATCAATCTCGTCTGAATCATCATCATTCATTTTCTTCAATTCCATCACCATCAGTGTAGGCATGGAATTTCATTCTGTCATACTAAACTTCTTTAATATCCCCATTGTATATTTTCCTTGACTCGGGAAAAATCTCATCAGTCCTCTGCCATACTTCGTGTCCCAAGAAGTAGTGCATCATACCCAGATCCTTCATTTCGAAATCAGAAGTCAAAGCTTGCTTGTATCCAAAAACAAGGCTTCTGGGCTTTCTTCAACCTGTGCAGAGTTTGTCAAGCTTAGACATGCCTTTCACAGCCTACTACAATGTTTCTGGGAATATCAACTAGAGCCACTGGATCAATAATTGTCTCCCTATGAACTGCTAATGGGGAGAAGGTAATGTCTCTTCCTTCTTCTCAATTTGTTTGACTCCCCCTGAGTCAACTAACCCCCTTTGAAGTCTGAAGGATAAATATATTCTTTTACTTGCTTGTTAGATATTTTATGTCTTCTTAGGTGCTCTACTGACTCTTTAGTATTTTATGAATTCTAGCATAATAATCAATCAATAAAGTTTTGGACTCCTGAACCAAGGATAATGTTTCGAGTCATGAGGGCTCCCACACTAGAGATAATACCCTTCACTTATTAGAAATGCAATCAACTATAAGTTTAATGATTAAATCAACAATTTACCCGAGTCTCCGGTCATGCTCAATTTTGTATTTGGTTTAGAGGAAGTAATCCTCATCTCTCTTATCTTCATCCTTTTGAGGTGGGTCTAGATCAATGTCAGCGGTGGACGCATATTGTCTTGATTTCTTCCTGGTCGGACAATTTCTTGCATAGTGTCCATATTTGTCACATCTGAAGCACTGGATCTCTGAAATATCTCTTCTCTTATCATAACCTGGAGCTGATGGAGTCTTCTCATCTCTGAATGTTTGTCTAAAGTTTCTTTTGAATCTTCCTCCTTTCTTTGTATGAAGTGCAAGAGCATGGTTGTCATCAAGTGCATCCTCCACTACTTTATTTCCAAGTCTAAGTTCTTATTGGGTACAGTCTGTCCACAGACGATCAAAAGTGGGTAGTTTTTCCCTTCCATTGATGCTTTGAAGAAAAGGTTCCCGGTGTTTTGGAGATTGTTGAGAGTGGAAAAAACAAGTTCTTTGTCAGATATGTCTTCTCCAATGGCACCTAGTTGATCTTTGATCTCTGATATCTTCATAAAGAAGGTAGCAACTGTATCACCTTTTGTCATATTGGTACTTTGAAGCTAGCCCTTTAAGGTAAGGGCTCTGAGGGTGTTTTCACTCTCAAACATATCCTTCAATGCTTCATACATTTCATAAGTTGTCTTCAAGTTGGAAATACGAGGTAGGAGATGATCTCTTACTTAGTAGATGATTATTTTCCTTGCCTTGACGTCTTCTTCCTTTCTTATTTCCTTCTCTTCATTGGTAGTTGTCTCTGGTAAAGTCTTTTGTATCACACTCAAAAGGTCATCTTCTTCAAGGGTGATTTGAAGTCTTGACTTCCAGGAGCTTAATTTGCTTGATTCATCAAGCCTGTCTTCCACTAAGGTTATGTTCTTCATATTTTCATATTTCTTCACAAACTCTCACCAACTGGACTTGGAAAACCTAATGGCTAGGTTAGACTAGAAACCTTAGGTTTTGTTGGGCTTATGACTGCCAACAATAAGCCTTAAGAGTGTCACAGGAATATTGTTGAGATGAAACGTTCCTTCAATGAGCTACATGAACCCTAAAATCAAAATTCTGTAGAAAATTGTGAAACCCTAGAAACCCTAGGGTCAAAAATTCAAAAATGCTCGGAATTTTAGTCTAAGAGTTTCTGGAGGTGCACTGGAGAAGGTCGTACCCTTATATGCCAAAATTATCCTCAACATCCAAGAATTAGGGGTTGAAACACCTCAAAGAAGTAGGGTCGTACGAAATTGGAACAAACCCTAGAGGTCATACGGAACTGCAGAAAATGAGGGACGTCTATATTTAAATGCTTGTGCAAGGGTTCTTCAAGACCTATGCTCTGAAACCATCTTGATTTTTCAATAAGATAGGCTCAAACATGAATTTCATTCTAATTTTATCATTTTACTTGAACCATAGACATTTGCAATTTCACCATTAACAATTTGTTGCAGCAACCAAGATCACAAGAAGAAAACACCATGCACAAGTACACAAGAAGTATCCTGGGAAACCCTTCTCAACAAGGGAAGAAAACCCAGCTAATCCTTTGCTATATTCTTCAAGAGAAAGACCTCCCACACCATAAACCTATCACACAAAAAGGTACTCACAAAACCCTAGAAGACTAGCGCCCAAGAAAGGTGCACACTTTTCCCAAGAACAAGTACTTGCTGAAATTTCCAAACTCACACTTGTGTTATATTTCCTCAATGGGGAATTTACCTTTATTTATATTAGATAGAGCCTATCAACAGTAGTGTTTATTGGCACAATAGGGTCGACCTCAATAACTCACAATATCATTAATAATTACCATATTAATTATCTTTTACATTAAATATCTTTCACTTTATGGTGTGGTCGACCTGTACCCTTTACATCACAAATAGGGTTACAGAAAAGTCTGACTCTTGTACAATTTATCAAGGGATATCATACACCCACTAGTGCTCAGCCACTAGGGGCACATCCCTCTATGCTCAGCCACAGGGATGTCCACATCTCTATCTCATTGCATCTCACAGGAGAATCACACTCACTAGTTCTCAACCACTAGGATCACATTCCCATGTGCTCAGCCACAGGCACGTCCAACTCAGTAGATCTATTTATCACTGCGTCTCACAGGAGAATCATTTGGAGTATCACATCATCTCAACTCTCTACACAGAATGAGACCAATACATCATTTCATCTTCGTCTCAGAGAGAATGACACATCCAACTCATGGGCTTCCCCATACAGGGGCACACAACATTCCATATCTATCTCAGAGAGGAACCACACACCCATCTCATGGGCTTCCTCACCCCACACAGTGCACAACATTCCATCCCCGTCTCAGAGAGGAACCACACACCCATCTCATGGGCACACCCAACTCATGCGCTCTCTCTCAAGTCGACTCACTCAGTTTGTGTCCTGGAGGATGTCTCACGCAGTTGTTATCATCAAGACTCCCTCTCAGCGAGGGAGGCATTCTCCACCAGGCCAAGTCTGTCACAGAAGTACTCGAACTTTGTCTTGGCAAGCGGTTTGGTGAAGATGTCTGCAATCTTCTCATGGGTAGGAAGGTACTGCACGTGTATTGTTTTCCTTTGCACTATGTCTCTAATATAATGATATCTTATCTCAATGTGTTTCAATAAAGCACAGGGTTCTCAGAGAGCTTCACACAACTTTGGTTATCACAGTAATAATAGGATCCATCTCATGATCAAATAAATCTGTCAGAATCTTGCGAAGCCACACTACTTCGTGGACTGCCACACTCAATGTTATATACTCTGCTTTTGCGGTACTCAAGGCCATATAGATTTGTTTCCTGCAACACCAAGAAACCATGGCATATCCCAAGGTAAAGCTATAACCAGACATGCTCTTCTGGTCCAATCCGGTCCCTTTCCCAATCGACATATCCCTGCAAACTCAAGTCTACACTGGAGGCATATCTCAGGCCATATCCAACTGTGCCTCATAGATATCTCAATACATGTTTCGTTGATGTCCAGTGAGTCTGTCTCAGCTGACTCATGAATTGACTACGTACATTCACTGCATAGCATATATCGAGTCTGGTGTTAACCAGATATATCAGTGATCCAATCAGTTGTGGATCAATCTCGTATGAATCATCATCATTCATTTTCTTCAATTCCATCACCATCAGTGTAGGCATAGATTTGCATTATGTCATACTAAACTTCTTTAATATCCCCACTGTATATTTTCCTTGACTCAGGAAAAATCTCAATTGTCCTCTGCCATACTTCTTGTCCCAAGAAATAGTGCAGCATACCCAGAGCCTTCATCTCGAAATCAAAAGTCAAAGCTTGCTTGTATCCAACAACAAGGCTTTCGGGCTTTCTTCAACCTGTACATATGAGATTTCTCGTCATATATCATGAGTCCTTCTGGCTACTTGATGTAAACTTCTTCCTCAATCTCACCATTGAGAAGGGTTGTCTTTACATTCATCTAATGTAGTTTCTAACTCATGGATGATGGATGGAAGTGTATCGGACTACTGGATCAAATATCTTATCATAGACAACTCCCGTTGTTTGTGGGAATCTTCTGGCTACAAATCTCGCTTTATATTTCTCGACACTTCCATCAGTTGCATGTTACTCTGCCCCTTGCAGAGTTTGTCGAGCTTAGACAGGCCTTGCATGGCCTACTACAATGTTTCTGGGAATATCAACTAGAGCAACTGGATCAATAATTGTCTCACTCTGAACTGCTGAGGGGGAGAAGGTAATGTCTCTTCCTTCTTCTCAATTTGTTTGACTCCCTCTAAGTCAAGTAACTCCCTCTGAAGTCTGAAGGATAGATATCTTCTTTTACTTGTTTGTTAGATATTTTATGTCTTCTCAAGTGCTCTACTGAATGTTCAGTATTTTATGACTTCTAGCATCATAATCAATCAATAAAGGTTTGGACTCTCGTGCCATGGATAATGATCTGACTCATGAGGGCTCCCACACTAGAGATAATACCCTTCATTTATTAAGAATGCAATCAACTATAGGTTTAATGATTAAATCAAACAAGTTATCTGGGTCTGCAGTCATGCTCAATTTTGTATTTGTTTTAGAGGAAGTAATCATCATATCTCTTATCTTCATCCTTTTGAGGTGGGTCTAGATCAATGTCAGCGGTGGAAGCATATTGTCTTCCTTTCTTCCTGGTCGGACAAGTTATTGCATAGTGTCCAAATTTGTCACATTTGAAGCACTGGATCTTTGAAATATCTCTTCTCTGATCATAACCTGAAGCTGATGGAGTCTTCTTATCTATGAATGTTTGTATGAAGTTTCTTTTGAATCTTCCTCCTTTCTTTGTATGAAGTGCAAGAGCATGGTTGTCATCAGGGGAGTCTTCCACTCCTCTATTTCTAAGTCTAAGTTCTTCTTGGGTACAGTCTGTCCACAGACGATCAAAAGTGGGTAGTTTTTCCCTTCCACTGATGCTTTGAAGAAAAGGTTCTCAGTGTTTTGGAAGATTGTTGAGAGTGGAAAAAACAAGTTCTTTGTCAGATATGTCTTCTCCAATGGCACCTAGTTAATCTTTGATCTCTGATATCTTCATAAAGAAGGTAGCAATTGTATCACCTTTTGTCATCTTGGTACTTTGAAGCTGGCCCTTTAAGGTAAGGACTCTAAGGGTGTTGTCACTCTCAAACATATCCTTCAATGCTTCATACATTTCATAAGTTGTCTTCAGGTTGGAAATATGAAGTAGGAGATGATATCTTACTGAGTAGATGAATACTTTCCTTGCCTTGACGTCTTCTTCCTTTCTTATTTCCTTCTCTTCATCGATAGTTGTCTCTGGTAAAGTCTTCTGTATCACACTCAAAAGGTCATATTCTTCAAGGGTGATCTGAAGTCTTGACTTCCAGGAGCTGAAGTTGCTTGATCCATCAAGCCTATCTTCCACTAAGGTTTTGTTCTTCATATTTTCAGATTTCTTCACAAACTTTCGCCAACTAGACTTAGAAAACCTAATGGCTAGGTTAGACTAGCAACCTTAGGTTTTTTTAGGCTTATGATTGCCAACAATAAACCTTAAGAGTGTGAAAGGAATATTCTTGAGCTAAAGCGTTCCTTCAATGAGCTGCAGGAACCCTAAAATCAAAATTCTGCAGAAAATTGTGAAACCCTAGAAACCCTAGGGTCAAAAATTCAAACTGCTTGAAATTTCACTCTAAGAGTTTCAGGAGGTGCAATGGAGAAGGTCGTACCCTTCTATGCCAAAATTAGCTTCAACGTCCAAGTATTAGGGTCTGAAACACCTTAGAGAAGGAGGGTCGTACAGAATTGCAATAAACCCTAGAGGTCGTACAGAACTGTAGAAAAGGAGGGACGGCTAGCTTTAAATGCTTTTGCAACGGTTCTTCAAGACCTATGCTCTGAAACCATGTCGATTTTTAAATAAGCTAGAATCAAACATGAAGTATATTCCAATTTTAGCATTTTACTTTAACCATAGACATTTTCAATTTCACCCTTAACAATTTGTTGCAACAACCAAGATCACAAGAAGAAAACACCATGCACAAGTACACAAGAAGTATCTTGGGAAACCCTTCCCAACAAGGGAATAAAACCCAACCAATCCTTTTCTATATTCTTCAAGAGAAAGACCTCCCACACCATAAACCTAGAACACAAAAGGGTGCTCACAAAACCCTATAAGACTAGTGCCCAAGAGAGGTGCGCACTTTTCCCAAGAACAAGTACTCGCTGAAATTTCCAAACTCACACTTGTGTTATATTTCCTCAATGGGGAATTTACCTTCATTTATATTACACTGAGCCTATCAGCAGTAGTGTATATTC
>JASDQU010500425.1:11892-22016 GCA_032191745.1 Picea mariana
GATTGACGGTCATCAGGTAGTCGGGTTCATGAAGTTTCCTAAATCTTAGCGCCAGGGAAGAGGCCTGAGATCAAAGGTCAAGCAAAGTATTAGATCTGGTCCATAGGTTTGTGAGAAGCAAAGGGTCATTGATTTGACTTCGGAAATTTTGAGAATCGACATTTCGGGGTTCTTGTCAACAAGTGCACCCATAGACCTAAGGACCGAAATGTGAAGCCCCGATTTCATGATTTCGTGAATCGAAGATTTCCCAGGAGCAACATTTCTTTTCCCCGAAACGCAAAATCGTGAAAGCTCCCAGGGGTTGGGCCCATGGTTCTAGCGCCCGGTCACAGAGGAAGCAGGTCTGGGAAAGGAAGGCTAGCACTCGTCACATAAATGAAATTTCATATTATCAGAGGAGCGATCGTGGTTGTCCCTTTTGAAGTGAGTCTGATCACCGATCTCAGCGGTTGTTTCACGATTTCAGGCATCGCAATTTTGAAGCTAAGATGGAGTAAAAACTCTTGAAATGCGAAGTCCCAAAATATCATGTGGGATAAGCATAAGGTCAAGGCCAGCGATCGCATGGAGCAGTTGGAAAGATCCATGCTCAAGGGATCTAGATCATTTGTATTAGGTGCACAAGAAGGCAGCATGGTTTCGAGGTGCCAAGTTTAACTCAGCAAGCCAAGGGCACCGCCTAAGAGATTTCATGGACGTCTGGGCTTGTCCCGATCCCAAAGAGGATAGTTAATGAAGCTGAAGAAGGTGGTTGAAACCTTGTTTCAACCATAAATAGGAAGCATGGAAACATTGTTCATGGTGGAAGACTGTCATCCCAAGGTCACTCTGTCAATGAAGTTTTTTGCAGATCCCATACCAATCTAAGATCGTGTCTGACAGAAGAATGTATGTGCAGTATTACAGGAGAAAAAGAAGATGCAAAGCCTTGAATGTAGTAATCAGAACGTGTTTATGTAGGGAGCAAGCCGTTTTGAGTATATATACTCAAGTTTTATAGTTTGTAAAGGGTTGATGGTTGAGCAAAGCTCTGGATTTTAAAGTGTTAGTAAAAGCCTCTGGTTCCTTGGTTATGTTATGTATTTGAGACTTCTTGCCTAATGAAAGTCAGTTTTCCATTCATCTCTTTGTAACGGTTGTATTAAAACACTCGAGCATGGAAGATCTAGTCGAGGATAGTTGTGTTTGTGTGATGTATGTTTGATCACAGTGACACCACTATCGGTTTTAATCAGTTCCTTGTGTTGCTTTCCTTCCAAAACTGAATGATCCGGTCAGGCGATTATTATTGAATTGTGATGTATGATTGATTTCAGTTCATGATAATTTCATTTAGTTCCCTGTAGCTCTGATCCAAGAAGATATTGTCTTTCAATTTTTCTTCTCCTTTGGTTGTTGGAAGACCAGACGTCCACCGCAGACCACTTCATCTTTTTTAAGTTCTTCCCCCTACTCACCACTATGCAGCAAATCACTGACTGAAATTAGATCAAGACCTCACTTATCTATGCATGCCAACCCAGTTTTCTGAGTTAAAGTGATATAATCTTGAGACTGTGTCCATTAGACCACCCTTAAACTTATTCATTGTGACATACAAACTGATAGGCCTTGGGTTTACCTCTGCTGCAATCCAGAGGTGACTTCAAACGCTAACATTTATGGTGTCGCTGCCAAGGATGAAATTGAATATTTTCCCTGGGATTGAATGACAATGCCTACTAGTTCTAAAGGTGCATCAGAACTTAGTACATTAAAGATTTCAACTGTGCACCTGGCAACTCCACTATTTCAGTTGTGGCTTCTGGAAGCAGACACACAAGGTCTACCCCACAACTGCCTTTAGCAACACCTGAAACTAACCTAGAGAAAATCGTCAGAAAGGGAAAGGCCCTCTGAGAAGGTAATTCTATTGTTGAACCAGGTATTTTCGATAATTTCCACTATCCTTCTTTAGAAATTCCAATTTCCGCTTCTCATTCCCCTGTTATACCTTTTGTTGGAGTTTCCTGAACTTTAAATTTTGGGAGTGTTCTTGTTGAGTTTTCCCCTCCTGGTCTAGGATTGGAGGGAGAAACCCTTGTCACTCCTCTCTCCCCTGAAATTGTACCGTGGTTTAGACCCAACGCATTTGAATATTTTCCCACCCTAGGCTTTTCCACTCCTCATCTTGTTGTTCCTACTACAAACAGAGAAACCTCTTTTCCTTTAGGACCTTTGGCCTTTTCTTTGAATCCTCTGTTGCTTCCCTTTCCTCCCACAGTCTCAGTCCCAGTCTTCCCAGTTCGAACCCCTTCCCCTCCTAATTCTCCTCCACCTCATATCCCTATGGAAGGTGTTAATCCCCCTAAAAACATAATGGATTCCATAGTGTATGCAAGATATTCCCCTCTAGTCCTGCCTCAACCAATGAATGCCCTCCCTACTGGAGATTACCTAAAATATATGCCTAAGTTCACTTGAGAGGAGGACATAACTGTTGAAGAGCACCTTGCTGCCTTCTACAGTTATGCAGACAATCTAAATATTGAAAATGAAGACGTCTGGATGAGATTCTTTGTCCAGAACCTTGATGGTGAGGTTAGAAAGTGGTTTAGGGGATTAACCCCTGGATCTATTGTTGGTATCGAGGTTCTATATGATTCCTTCTTGATACAATGGGGGGATAAAAACGATTTTATGTATTATATCACAGAATTTGGGTCTATAAAGAGAAAAGAGGGAGAATCTGTCTCCGATTTTTCCAAAAGATTCAATAAAATGTACAATAAAATCCCTGCTGAGATAAAGCCCACAGAATCCTCTACTAAAATCACTTATGCTAGCGCCTTTGACCCCGATTTCTGCCTCCTTTTAAGAGAAAGAATATCTACCTCCTTGGCTCATATGAAATATGCAGCCCTGGAAGTAGAATCCAATGTGTTGGCAGTTGACAAGCTCAGAAGCAAATCTGACAGAGACAAGGGAAGAGGAAGATCTAAGGCCTCAACCTCTGGCTCTTCTCCATCTCACCCTCAAGTAGATGAATTAACCAAGATGGTGAAATCCCTTTCTGCAGAAATGGAGAAGATGAGATTTGAGGGAAAGCAAGGTTATGAGAATGTCTCGAATGTTGATAACAGAGGCAACTTTAGGAGGACAAATAACCATGCTCCTCAAATTATGCCAAGGGAACAAAGGGACAGAGATAGGAATGATTAGAAAATCCAAACCCCTCTTCAAAATAACCTTGTTGATGATGAAGAAGGAGAGGAGTAAGAGCTAGACCCTGAAATCCATTGTCTCAGGGACACCTCCCCATTCCCTCACTTGACTCAATCGACATACGAGGAATCCCTCATGAACAATCAAATAAATGAGCTAAGTAAGGGTGAAAAGGCTAATACCAGTCCCAACAAATACAACCTTCGGCCCAAGAGGAAGATGGAGGAGTCTGATATCCCTACTCAACCTCCTAGAGCAGAGAAGCATGCTAAGAATGCAACAAATACCACCAAGGAAAAGAAATCTCAGAATCCCTCGCCAATAGCCAAAGACCCTGTCCCAGAGGTGAGAGAAATTCTGAAGCACCTTTCCTCCTTTAACTTTGAGCATGAAATTCAAAAGATCAGAACTTCGGTGCCCTTTTCAGAGCTAGTTAAACATGGAGATTTCAAAAGGTCCCTCTCTAGGCTATTGCAGTCCGAGTCATCCTGCCATTCCATAGACTCAGTGAATCTCCAAGATGAAAAGCCAACAGTCATCCTATGTCCTATGGTAGAGGACAGGGATGATTCATCCCCTCCCTTCTATACCTCACTAAACGTACATGACAAGGTGTTGCACAGTTGTCTGATGGATTCAGGGGCCTCTCATAATCTCATGCCCAAAACTGTCATGGAAGAACTTGGGTTAGAAATTACAAAAGATTATCATGATTTGTATTCTTTTGACTCGAGGAGAGTGCAATGTCTTGGGGTCATCAAAGATCTAGTCGTGACCTTGTTTCAACTTCCCATGAAGAGTGTGGTCATGGACATTGTAGTGGTTGATGTTCCCCCCAAGTTTGGCATGCTTTTTTCAAGATCTTAGATAAAAATGACTTGGGGGAACCCTTCAAATGGACCTCACCTATGCTACCATTCTAGTGTTTGGGGGGGAGCATAGGATACTGTACAAAGAAGCTTAGTTAGCCTACATCATCAGTGATGAAGCTGATCCCACCAACCATCCTATCTTCGCCCTTGACACTGATATGGGATCTACCATATTGTAGCTCACTAATCCTCTCGAGCCTCCTCTTAAATTTAGAGAACAACCCATTGTTTTTCATGAAGATTTTTCCCCCACCACCTCTATTTGGAAGATGTTCTTTGATGGAGCCTCTTCTAGGGAGGGTGATGGTGCTGGAGTAGTCTTTATTTCACCATCTCAAGAAGCCATACAACTATCCTACAAGCTAGAATTTGAAGCTAACAATAATGTAGTAGAGTATGAAGCTCTTGTGTTGGGTTTGAAGGTTGCAAAGGACATGGGGATTGAAGAGATATCTGTGTTTGGAGATGTTGAACTGATTATCCAACAGATCAGAAACATTTATTATGCCAAACACCCTCAGCTTAGGAGTTACAGAAATGAAGTTTGGGACCTCATTGACAGTATTTTTCCTAGATTTCAACATATCATTTATTCCAAGAGGAGAAAACACTATGGTTGATTCTCTGGCTATTTCAACAAGAAATTTTAGAGTTCCTCTACCACCTAAACTCAGGTACGATGTAGAAGTGAGATATAGATCCTCTATACCTAAAAATTTCAAGCATTGGAAAGTGTTTGAAGATGATCTTGAAATCAAAATATTCCTGGAGACTATTGATGAGTTTTCAGCATTATATATTGATCAAGATCCTGATCCCAAAATAAATCCTCATACTGGTGCATTTCTAAACAAAATTGTTGACCATCATATTATTAAGTTGGTCAACAATAACATTCCAAAAGGACTGGTTCCTTTGGAAAGATTATTTGACAAAAATGATGTGGCAGCGAAGGGTAAAATATCAGATGGTGATACTGGTGTGGCTGAGTGCAACATTGGCACTGAGAAGGAGACAAATTTTGTCAAATTGTCAAGTAGCTTGACAAGAAAGAAGAGGGTTGAGTATGCTGGATTATTATAGAATTTGCTGATGTGTTTTCCTGGACCTATGAATACCTCAGAACGTATGACACCAACGTAGTTGAGCATAAGATCCCTTTGAAGGAAGAGGCCAAACCATTCAGGCAGAAATCAAGACAAATAAATCCTATGTTGTCACCTGTCATGGAGAGAGAAGAAGTTGCTCGATGCACAGATCATCATGCCTTTGAGATATTCAGAATGGGTGGTCAAACTGTTCCCAATGAGAAAGAAGAGCGGGGAAATCATACTTTGTGTCGATTTCAGGAACCTGAACAGGATCTCGAAGAAAGACAATTACCCCTTGCCAAAAATGGAACACATATTACAGAGGGTAACTGGCTCATCAAGGATATCCATGATTGACGACTTTTCGGGATACAATCAGATCTCGGTCCTGCCCAAGGAGAGAGAAAAAATGACCTTCACCACTCCCTGGGGGACATTCATGTATGCCAAAATGCCCTTTGGGTTGATGAATGCGGGGGTGACCTTTCAGAGAGCCATGGATATCGATTTCATTTGAGAAAGGGACAAGTTTGTGTTCATCTATCTGGATGACATTACAGTTTTCTTCAGGTCTGACAAAGATCACTGCGAGCATTTGAGAAGGGTGTTCCTGAAATGAAGAAATTTTGGTCTCTCCTTAAATCCTAAAAAATCTTTGTTTGCCATGAAGAAGGGAAAGCTGTTGGCCCACATAGTACCAGCCGAAGGATTCAAGATTGATCCAAGCCGAGTTGAAGCAATTCATACCTTGTCACTCCCAAGATCTAGGAAAGAAGTCCAATCTTTCCTAGGAAAAAATAATTTTCTAAGGAGGTTTGTTTCCAATTTTCCTGAGATGGTAAATCTTATAACAACCATGTTGAGGAAGGGGAATGAATTTAAATAGACTATTGAGTCTTGAAATTCCATTGATCTAATAAAGAAGGCCTTGACTAAGGCACCCATACTCATCAGTCCCAATTACTCAAAGGATTTCCTTATCTTCTCATTTGCTTCATTTGACATTGTAGCGGTTGTTCTATTATAGAGAAATGCTAAAGGGTTGGAGCAACCCATCTCCTTTTTTAGTCGGGCATTGAGAGATGCTAAGGTAAAATATGACATGATGGAAAAGCAGGCCTATGCATTAGTGAAAGCTCTCAAGTCTTTCAGAGTCTATATCCTCCAATCAAAGATCATTGCATATGTTCCTTCAGCTTCTGTGAAGGAAATCCTCATTCAGTCGGACATAGATGGAAGGAGGAGCCGATGGATTGCCAAAATCCTCAAATTTGACCTGAAGATAAAGCCCACCAAATTGATTAAAGGTAAAGGTTTAGCCAGACTATTGGCCAAATCTAATTACAAATATTTGGGGGTAAGCTTCATCAACCAATGCTCAAGAGTTCGGTAGGATGAACTGTATGATACAAATACTCAGGCAGAACCCCCATTAGCAGTATTCCCTCGGTACAAGGATGTCATATATTTTCTAAAAGAGTTGCATCCCCCCGATGGCATGCAAAGGAACAAGGAAAGAGATTTAAAGCTCAAAGCCATTAAATATTGCCTTGTTGGTAAGACTTTATATTGGAAAGACCCCCTGGGGGTACTTCTGAGATGTTTAGACCCACACGAAGCACAAAGTATTATGTCATACTTTCATGATAGTTCGTGTGGGGGGAATCACTTCTGGAAAACGATGGCTTATAATATTCTCAAGGCTGGTTATTTCTGGCCCACTCTGTTCACTGATGTTTGCACAAAAGTCAGAGTCTGTGCTAAATGCTAGAAATTCTCAGGAAAGAAGCAGCTAAAGCCCCTGCCATTGAAACCTGTGATTGCTTTAGGGCCCTTCCAACAGTGGGGCCTAGAATTCATTGGGGAGATTCATCCTAACTGCCAACTGATTATTTTACAAAGTGGATAGAAGCTATCCCCACAAGGAGCGCTTCCCAAAAGGTAATCATCAATTTCCTGGAGGATATCATAACAAGATTTGGTTGCCCAAGCATAATTGTCATAGATAATTCCACTTCTTTCAAAGCTGAACCATTGATCCACTTCTGTGAGCAATTTGAAATTAAGCTGATTCACTCTACCCCATACTACCCCCAGGGAAATGGACTGGAAAAATCCTCTAACAAAAGCCTCATCAAGATCATCAAAAGATTGTTAGAGGACAACAAAACAACATGGGATATGAAGCTCAAATTGTCTTTGTGGGATGATAGAGTGACAACTAAACGGTCCCTGGGCATCTCTCCTTTCCAGCTGGTATATGGGACCGAAGCAATTTTTCCCTCTCAGCTCGTCATGCTAGTAGCAAAGTTCTTCCAAGACTATTAGGAAGAGCCCAATGATATGATCAGGAGGATTCATTAGATGGTATAAGTGCAACATACTAGAGAGTGGGTAATGGACAGAGCACGTGACCGTCAATAGAAGATCAAGCAAGTTTTTGGCAGGAAGAGCAGAAAAGAGGATTTTCAGTTGGGAAATCTAGTGCTCAAATGGGATGCTCCCAGGCAGGACAAGGGAAAGCATGGAAAATTCGAGGCCCTTTAGATCGGACCCGTCAGGATTTCTAAGGCATTTCCTAATAACACTTACAAGTTGCAGAACATGGAGGGTGATGAATTTTTTGTTGGCCCTGTAAATGGGCACTTCCTGAAAAGGTTTTTTGTTTAAAATCCACAGCCGACATCCCACCACTGTAAATACCATTTCTATTTTATGTCTATTTTGTCTGGTTTTAATAGAAGATTCCATAATTCAAAGCAAGGCACTAGAGCTGCGTGTTCTTGGTATCTCACAGGGAGCATGCCATCCCCCATGGAGCCAAATGTTAGTGATTAAGCTTGTCATGTTCTGATGGATGGTGGTTTTGGCCTAAGTCTGTGATTTTGGCCTGTCTTTTTTCCCCTTATGCAAACCCGATCATAGTTTTCTCTTTCCGGCATATATTTTCCTTTGTTGTTTGCCTTCATCCTTGGTAAATTACTTCTCCCTTTACCTCCATCACTGAGTCTTTGTTTTGCCAAACCTAAGTCATGTCGTCCAAGTCTTCATTGTCATTGTTCGAAACATTGAGAGTGGTCAAATAGCGACACAAATCAAGCGAGCAGGCAAAGATCAGTTTTCAACGACGAGGATCCATCAATGGAGCAGATCGGTGGTCATCAGATAGTCAGGGCCGTGAAGTTGCCTGAAGCTTAGCACCAGGGCAGAGGCCTGAGATCAAAGGTCAAGCAAAGAATTAGATTTGGGTCGTCCGTTTGTGAGAAGCAGAGGGTCGTTGATTTGACTTCGGTGATTTCAGGAATCGGAATTTTGGGGTTCTTATCAACAAGTGCACCCATAGCCCTAAGCCCCGAAATGTAAAGCCCCGATTTCTCGATTTCACGAATCGAAGGTTTCCCAAGAGCAACATTTCTTTTCCCCGAAACGCGAAATCGCGAAAGCTTCCAGGCGTTGGGCCCATGGTTCTAGTGCTCGATCATAGAGGAAGCAGGTCTGGGAAAGGAGGGATAGCACTCGTTGCATAACCAACATTTCATATTATCAGAGGAGCGATCTTCGCCATCCCTTTTGAAGCGACTCTAACCGCCGATCTCAGCAGTCGTTTTGTGATTTCAGGCATCGCAATTTTGAAGCCAAGATGGAGTAAAAACTCCTAAAAAGTGAAGTCCTGAAGTATCATGTTGGATAAGCATAAGGTCAAGGCCAGTAGTCACATGGGGCGGTTGGAAAGAGCCACGCTCAAGGGGTCTAGATAATTTGTATTAGGTGCACAAGAAGGCAACATAGTTTCGAGGCGCCAAGTCTAACTCAATAAGCCAAGGGCACCACCTAAGAGCTTTCATGGATGTTTGGGCTTGTCCCGATCCCAATGAGGTTAGTTAATGAAGCTGAAGAAGGTGGTTCAAACCTCATTTCAGCCATAAATAGGAAGCATGGAAACACCATTCGCGGTGGCAGACTATCAGCCCAGGGTCACTCTGTCAATGAATTTTTCTGCAGAGCCCATACCGATCTGAGATCGCGTCTGACAGAAGAATGTATGTGCGGTATTACAGGAGAAAAAGAAGACGCAAAGCCTTGAATGCAGTAATCAGAACGTGTTTCTGTAGGGAGCAAGTTGCTTTGAGTATATATACTCAATTTTTATATTTTGTAAAGGGTCGATGGTTGAGCAGAGCTCCTGATTGTAAAGTGTCAGTAAAAGCCTCTGGTTCTCTAGTTATGTTATGTAATTGAGACTTCTTACCTAATGAAAGTCAGTTTTCCTTTCATCTCTTTGTAACAGTTGTATTAGAACACTCGAGCATGGAAGATCTAGTCGAGGATAGTTGTGTTTGTGTGATGTATGTTTGATCACAGTGACACCACTATCAATTTTAATCAGTTCCTTGTGTTCCTTTCCTTCCAAAACTAAATGATCCGGGCATGGACAATCCAGTCGGGTGATTATTATTTAATTGCGATGTATGATTGATTTCAATTCATGATAATTTCATTTAGTTCCTTGTAGCTCTGAGCCAAGAAGATCTTGTCTTTCGAGTTTTCTTCTCCTTTGACTGTTGGAAGAACAAACATCCACAACAGAACACTTTGTCTTCTTTAAGTTCTTCCCCCTACTCACCACTATGCAGCAAATCACTTACTGAATTTAGGTCAAGACCTCACTTATCTATGCATGCCAACCCAGTTTTCTGAGTTAAAGCAATATAATCTTGAGATTGTGTCCATTAGACCACCCTTAAACTTATTCATTGTGACATACAAACTGATGGGCCTTGGGCTTACCTCTGCTGCAATCTAGAGGTGACTTCCAATGCTAACATAATGGATCGATCATTTCAGCCCATAAAATGTATGAAAATGGAAGAAAACAGAGATGAGGCAACTCAGCTTCACGATCTCAATCTATAATAGGAGTGGGTCTTCAAGCAAGCTCTGATACCATGTTCAA
>JASDQU010500426.1:34056-44634 GCA_032191745.1 Picea mariana
AAAACCTTCTAATGGCATCCACATGCCACTCTAATGATAATGATATCTTATATAGGGCATGTTTTATATAAATTAATAAAAAATCCCATCCTTGGTCAAAACTTTCTCCTAATTGCATATGTATCCCAATTGGTGGCTAAATATCCCCTTTGAAGGATGCATGCAATGGTTTAAGACCCCATTTTATCCCATGAGCCCTCAAATATTCATTTAATTGATATGTCTCTTCTTTTCACTACTTTACCATGGTCAAGACACCAAGATCCATCCTTGGCATGGAAAAACTACTATAGGCACCCATATCCCATTTTGAGATCAAAGATCCTTTTTAGAGGTATTATGTGGTTATTTGAGTCCATGTTCATGGACAATATCCTTAAAATATTTATATATGACTTGAGTTCCATTATTTTCTCTCGTTGTCATGGTTATGACCCCTAGACCTATCCTTGGTGCATGAAACCACCTAACGTCACACATATCCCAATTGGAGGCCAAATATCCCCTTGAAAGAAACTTTGTAGTGGTTCAAGGATATGTGCATGGTTCATGAGCATTAAAAGTTTCATTTAGATTTTAAGACCCTTTATTTTCTCGCATGACCATGGTCAGAGTCTCCAAATCCATCCAATGCATCTAAAGTTTTCTAATATTTCCAAAATCTCATGCATATGTTAAATATTATAATCCCTAAAATACTAATTTAGATCATACAACCCTTGCTTTCCTTCATTGACCATGGTCAAAGCCTTGAGACCCATGCCTGGTATGCAAATTCTCTTAATGATGACTATACCCCACCAAGAGGCCAATGATTTGATTTTGTATGGTGGGTTGACTCATTTTTCATGGACTAGGGCCCTAGAAGCTTCATTTACAACCAAATATGTGAGATCCATATCATTTATGTAAAGCCTCCTAAAACTACCAATATCGCGCTCAAGGACAAAGTTAATTTCTAAAAGTTTTTTTCAGTTGTTTGAAGAATATTCCATGTCCCATAAGACTAGTTACACTCATTTATGGATTAAAGACCTTATTTTCATCCCCTAATCATGGTCAGGGCCCGAAGACCCATCCCGGCTACACGAAAAATCCTAATGGAAACCCTTTCTTATTCATATGAAAAATATCCCCATTAAAGGGATGATGTTGTAGTTAAAGGCCTTGATCATACTTTATGGATTAAGGACCCTATTTTAATCACCTAATCATGGTCAAGGCCCCAACATAAATCCTTATTACACAAAAAATCCTAATGGAAACTTCATCCAAGCCGTATGGAAAAGATCCCCTTTAAATGTTTCATGTTGTAGTTCATGGCTTTAATCATGGCGTATTAATCCAATAATATTTTTTCAAGGCCTAATTCCTTGGATTTATCCCCCAACCATGGTTAAATCCTTCATATCCATCGTTGATACACAAAATATTATAACAATACCCATATCTCACTCAAAGGTTCATGATTCCCTATAGACAACATGTTATGTTGCATATCTTCAGGATTCATAGTATTCTTTGGATTATGTTGCATATATTCATACTTTCTTCCCTTCCCTTCTTCCAGGCAAAAGCCCTTTGCAATGCACTTCAAATCAAGTGCCAACTCTCTTGTCTGCTGAACCTCAGAGCACCAGTTCTGATACCATGTAGAAATTTTAGCTCAGATATATACTAAGTCATAAACATATTTCAACTTCCTATAAAGATTCAAAAATAAATCAAAAATACTATATGACAGACATATGAAACTAAAATAGCAGTGGAAATAATAATTAAGAACAACGAAATCACTCCATATAACACTAGTAATTTCTGGGCAATGCCCCTGGAAAAAACCCAACTTGGGAAAACTTGTTCAAGCAGAGTTTTCTTATTGAGCTCAGAGAAATTTCATATTAGAGTTTACAACAACAATTAATCAACAACCAAAATTCTTGAAAAAAGTTCCAACAAACCTCCTTGATTTGTGTGATAAAAACCACACAAAACAATCCCCATTTTCTGCAATGTACAGTCCTTTTAACAACAAATAAAATCTTGATATTTGTGCACATTAGCAATAGTGTTCTACACTAATTTCGTACATCCAAACACTTAGAAAATTGTTCTATCCTCTTGCCTCGATTTTTTTCCCTCTATGCTGTTGTACGACCTCTAAACAGTGATCTACGACCTCCCTTTTTACTATTGTCAACTCAACATTTAATGCTGTAATTTCTAGAAAAATGTTCCCTCTTCTCCTCTTGAAAATCATTCCCTCCTTCAGTTGTACGAACCCTCTCCTTCCTTGAAAATCGTTCCCCTCCTCTAGCTATATGAACCTCCCTCTTTCCCTTGGAGAATGCACCCTCCTCTTCTTGTTACTCTCACTTCTCCATGAGCTCAATCTCTTTCTTGAGAAAAGTCACTCTTCACCTTCCTGCTCAAGCTCTCCACAAAGTGTGTGCTCTCTCTCCCTCAAGTGTTTCCTTTATGAAATTTCCAATGTGTAACTCCTTTAACACTTGTTCTCCTAATGAGATTGATGATAAAGATCTAATATTTCCCTTATGATATCAACGGTCACGACTTAATCATTCGTTGAGGTCACTTAAGTCACTAAAGTGATCGACAACCTCATAAAGTCACTTTTACACATTAAAAAATAAAATATCAACTTAACTTTATAAAATCCCTTTATAAATTCACTAGGGAGAAATTTGCTTGGTCACTTCCGCATGATGGGCGTCACCTATGCAAGAAGTACCTCAGAGCTACCAAATCTAACATAAACTGCATATAACGAAGCATTCTATGTTTTATTACCTAAATTGTTGTCAAGTGACTATATAATAGAAGTGAATAATTGGAGGGATATTTCATGGCACTTGTTTTTTTATGTGCTCACACCCGTGTATACATATATACTTACCTATATGCATAAACATTGCACAACCTTTAAGAAAACTAATCTTTATTTATTGGGCATAAACTTAGTCTTGGCCTTGAAATATTTTGAAGGCACAAGTAAAATGTTATTTCAGTAGTGCTTCATTGGCGATGTTGACAATCATGACATGGTCTTACCAAGGTTGAACTCAAATTGCCTAGTCTTGCCCAAAAATGTAATAACAATCATATTTCACTGTTCTTGTAAGGAGCCTAGGAGGATGTCATCATCTACGAGCAATAGGGTAGATATCATGTCTCCATAAAAACCTCTGCAAAATAAAGTCATGGATATCATGTGAGAACCATATTTAGGTATGATAACTATGCCATATAGTATCATACTCTTGATAAAGAATCCTAATTATTGAAGTTGTTCTAGTAAATTCAAGAAACATTGTCAGGAGCTTTTGAAAGTTCGCAAAACTAAACGGGGTTGGTGTGTTATTCTTTACATGTCACAATTGTATGGCCAATGTGAGGATGTTTTTAAGATAAAGGTAATATAGATTCTTTCTCGTCCCTTGGATTTGAAGCTACTCATTGTAGGTTAGTGGAAAAAACTTGTAGTAACTATAAAATCACATGAAACTTGTTGGAACCCATGGAAACTTGCTAGAACTTGCATAGAGCTCTTGATTTTGACCCCTAATAGGTAAACACGGACTCCACATGCAAAGCACTTAGAGAAAGGGCTTAGACATGGTTTTGGAGGGAAAAAAAGATCTTGAACTCCTCTAATGAAACCCTAAAGGCATATAACTCATTTTCTCATTTATTCTTGAGTGATTGTGTTTCAATCTATATGTGACTGTAAACAAGGAAACTTGTTTTAGTGGGGTTTTCTATAATACCTTCAATCCCATGCTTTGATATCTCCTAAAATACATTCACACTCTTATGCTTCAATATCAAATGAAGGAAACAAAATAAATGATACTCGAGATTGGAGACATTGTCTATTTTGAGTTTATGATTATGTCATGATTTATGTAGTACAATAGTTGAATTGTTGAACTTGTTATTATTTGATGGATTCCAAGCTATTTGAAATTTTTATTTATGGTTTAGTTTTTGAACACATTTCAAGTGCCAAATTTTATATTATCATATTTGATGAGATGAATTGACGGATAAACTGTTGTTTTATAGATTTATGGATGGAAATGTCATATTAATTTTTTTGCATAAAATTTCTTGTATTTTGAGAGTTATTTTTAGTTAAATTTGATTTTAATTTTCAATTTAGAGTTTTGTCAAGTCTTGTTGAGCCGTCAAGTTTTTCCCAGTCCCAAGTTGGCTGAGTTTTTGTTGAGTCGGAGTCTCAAAACCTTGGTTTGAAACAATGTTGTGAGACATGCCGAAGGTTTCTGAGTTTGTTGGGTCAACGCTGAAATGAATAACTAGTGAAAACTTGTTATGACATTTTCCTATAAATGAAACTTGCCAAAACCTATTGAACCTGAGTCAAACTTGTTAGACTTGCTGAAACCTGAAAAAACTTGCCCATTAAGCAAAGGTGGATCTCACATGGAATTGACTTGGAGAAAAGGCCAAAATGTGTTTCTTGGAGGGATAAATATGAGTAGGAACACATCAAAGGAAACCCTAAAGGCATATAACCCAAAAACAATATGCATTTCACTCATTTGGTCATTTTATCTTCATTGATTTGAGTTTTTTAGTTGGACTGTGAACACTGAAACTTTTTTCAGCAGGTTGTGTTATTCTTGTTTGGGGTTTAGTTGGAGTCTTGAGAAAACATGTATTTGTGGGCTGGAGACCGAATAGGAGGTGGAGAGAAAAAATATCTACATGTTAAATCTTCAGTTTCAATTGCATTCCGATTTTGAAGAGATTATTTTGATTTTCAGCAAAATTTATTTTAGAGATTTCATCTTCATTTTTAATTCAGGGATCAACCTACATTGATATACTCTTATCTTCCTTGTATTGAATCTTGAATAACCATGGCTCCTAAGTACAAAATGTGGTTTGATCAAGCATGAGAACATGCCTTCAAACTTGAATCAAATGATGACAAGAATCTCAAGTGCAAACACTATAATCACAATATGAAAGGGGGGACACAAACAATGTGAAACACCACCTACAATGAATTCCTTGGAAATATTTCATAGTTCCATGCAAGCTATTTGATTTATGTTTAAGTTTTTGAGGCTAATTTTAAGTGCCAGATTTTTTTTTTATCATATTTGATGAGATGAACTGATGGAAAACCTATTGTTTTATAGATTTTAAGGATGGAAATGTCATTAATATTTTTTCTGCAAACAATTTTCTGTATTCTGAGTGTTGTTTCTATTTGAAGAGTTTTGAACTGATTTTTGCCGATTTGCCAAGCTTTTCCATATCCCAAACTTGCTATCTTTTCTCCAATCCCAAATCTCACAACCTTGGTTTGATGTGAGTTTAAGTTGGGTGGTTGGTGTGCATTGTAGTCAAAGCATGGAAACAATATAATGGACATGCCATATATTGGTCTTAAGGATAAATAAATATTAGGAACATAAACTACCACTCTCCAAAATGAATGAAATCATCTCCATACAAGCTTATCTATTAAGAAAAGATCATTCATATTATAATCAAAATAAGATTTATTAAAAATGAAACCTTCTTTTAGAGAAAAATGCACAATGACTTCAAGATGACCAAATAAAGAGGATGGCAACACTTTAACAAGATAATGCTTGTCAAGAAAAATTGTGTTTGAACTAACAAGAAACTTGACAATTATAGAATTGATTTCATTTTTTGTTGATTATGCCATGTAAACCAATTGTCCTTAGTATATATCTAAAAGGCAAATCCATGGGGTAAGTAAGAGTTACTGTCCAAATACTCAAAATAACACGCTCAATCAATATACACAGTGTACGCCAAATGTGAGTGTGGAGCACAACTTCCTTATAGTTAGGAACAAATTCCTCCAAATAACCCAAGTACATCCATATATCCAAATCATATGTTCAAATGTTTCCCGATAATGACTATATTGATCTATATATATACATATTCTCACTCATTGCACATTTTTCCCCTCTATTATATTTCCCCTTATTTAATATACATTTAACACCATTGCATATGCATTCAATCCAATTACATATACATTAACCCCATATATACCCCCCATTGGGTCATAACATAAGTACCCCCATTCGAAAAACTATCCTAAAAGATTTGTGGCTAAATATTTTGCATGTGATGAAACAAAGTAATCGAGTTACTTATATTAATGCTCTCATACAATATGATTATTCATCCATCCATATTTAGTTATTTTCAGTGTCATTCTTTGATAGTTTCCTTTCCTTTGATTCCTTAAATATTTGATAATATCTTGTCGCATAATTGTTCCTTGACACCCTATTCCATTAATATCCTTGACTTTACCATCTTGTTCCCTGGTAACATTGATGTGGCACCAGATCTCATGGAGTAAGAGAGTAAAATCGCTCTTTAACTCTTCTATCAAAAATAATTTTCATCTTCTTTTGATATTCTTGGAATCTCTCATTCACTTGTTCTTTGGCCCGTTGCACCTTAATTATCTGATAAAATATTCTAATAAATATTGTTCGTCACACTTGCGACGACAACTTAAATAGCTGTGACAGTTTTGTTATATAAACAATGGAAGTTGTCGTCGCACTTGTGATGAAAACTTAAATAGTTGCAATGATTTTGTTATATAAAAAATGGAAGTTGTCATCGCAAGTGCGATGACAACTTAAATAGCCACGACAATTTTGCTATGTAAACAATGAAAAGTTGTCGTCTCACTTGAGATGACAACTTAAATAGCTGCGAAATTTTTTCTATGTAAACAACGAAAAGTTTTCATCGCAAATGCGATGACCACTTGAATTTATATGATGCTCTTTCTATATAAACAATGAAAGTTGTCGTCACAATTGTGACGAAATGTTGGTTTCACATTTTTCCCTAAATTCTCGTATTGGCGATGATATTTTATTTTTGTCAAAATTGTGATAAGTTCCCTAGGGGCGTTTCTCTTGCGACGTTTATTCAAGTTCATTGCAATTGCCACATGACATAAATGAAGTTTTAAAGAGTCTATATTCATCTCATATTCCACGACATAACATCGCAAGAGCATTGAAATAGCCGTCGCAAAATGACCCAAATTTGCCAGTGATTAGGGTAGGAGGACGCACCCTAGCTAGGGTTGTTGTTCATTCATATTTTGGAGAGAAAGAGAGAAATAGAGAGGTCAAGCTTCAGGAAGAAGGAGAAGTTGTAGGAGTAAGGGAATGATTCCCAAGGAAGCCAGCTAGCAAAAAAATTGAGGAAGGTACAACTGAGTTAGAGGCCCATACTGTACAGGTTATTGGAATCAATACTGCTTGTTTTTTGGCACAGTTTTAGAGGAAGGAGGAACAAAAGTCTTATGGAGGTTGTATGGTATGGATTTGATCGTCCGTACAACAACAAAAGAAGATCAGTCCATAGAACAAGGTACAACAAACCCAGAAAAAGGAGGCATGAATTTCAAGGAGTTTCGTACAACATTTAATGTTGTAGCATCCATACAGTCGTACGGATTTCTGACACAATATTTAAGGAGCATTCCGTAAAACATTTAATGATGGGACAACCGTACACACTATGAATTTATGGTTCAGATTTCGAGGAGCTGCATTTTGGAATTTTCTGAAGGAGATTAGCAAAAAAAAATTCTGAGATAATTTTCTAAATTTTGTTGAAGATTAGACTGTTGTAGATGAAATTTCTCTGAAGATCACAAATAATAAAAATCCCTCTCTCACTAGTTTTCCCCTTGTGGGTTTTTTCTAGGGTCAATTTTAGAATGAAAATATTTTTGTTAATAATTTTCTAAGTTTATGTGCTGCTGATATTTTATTTTTGAGTTATAAACGATGTTCATAATCCTCATGTTTCAGTTCTATAAATTATTTTATGTTGTGTTTAATTGGCTATTAAAAATATGGGTTTGGGCATCAAACTTTGGCTGAAAAATTCACAAGACTCAAACTAGGTTGGGGTCTGAAATTTTACATGGGGAAACCACAGACGCCTATGAATCTGAAGGACCCTTAGGTGAGCCCCACACTTCTAGTATCCCAACAGTGAGTGGACATACATGATTAAGATGAATGCCTTCAGAAGTCATGCAAAGGAATTTAGGCTTACGTCAGAGCTGTCTGGGCTTCTCAATGGCCCCAGTGTCGTTCAAGATGGTCGATGACATACTATCAACGTGACATGAAAAGGTGCAGAAGTCATCTCCTACATGGTACTCAAAGGTCAGAGATGTGGCATTGATATAACTTGTGGCAACCAAAGTGGTGCCCCTAGAATGATTATCAATCGTTAGGTACGGGTTGTCAATATAACTTGTAGAAGTTGTCGACCCATCTCCAACATAACTAGCAAAGGTTGGTGATGGAGATATAGTATGACTAACAATGACTGGACTAGTAGTGGATTGCGACATTTGATGCCAAGGTCCAGGGAAATATTGGATTTGAAACATTGCAGGCCAGGAAGGGTCTTTGTTTACCCCCTATCCCTGTTCGAGAAGGTAGTATCCTTCATTTAATTGATTCATAGAAGTATTAATGGGAATCATCAATGAATTTTGTGAAGAGATGGAAGTATGATAGGGAATATTTGAGTGATGATATACGTTCCCCCCTTGTGAAGGGGTTCCGGGAAGCGGGTATCCCGAACCGTAAAACTGATTCTCCCCATATGAAACACCAAGGGATAAATGATGACTCGGCATGGAAAAAGTGTTCAAAGGAACCGGTATGGCGGACAGAGGATACATGGATGGAGTGTAGTAGGTGTAATAAGAACCCATCTGAGTATGGGCTCCCAAAAAAGAATAACTAGGATTGGATCCATAAGAGGGGAGGTTCCAACCTCCCATCGTAAAATTAGGTTGAGGGACATGACTCATATCAAAAGAAGACATAGGCATTGGGGACATATTGTGTTAAGCCCTAATATTGGATCATTACCCCTCAATTGGGGCATATTATATTAGTAATGTTATTTTATTTATGTCGACTTTAGGCCATTAGTTGTAATTATACCTCCTAGTCTCCTATATATACCAAGGAGACATTTTCATTTTGAATCACCTTGTACTTGTACATTTAAGTGCAGTAAAATGAGGTTTTCCCCTTGAAGAGGATTATTATCTAAAATTATCTCTTTTTCAAGGTGTTGAGTACTTTTTCTGAGCTTTTTCTATGCTATATTGATATCTGGTTCTTAACATATGGTATTAGAGCTCAAGGTCTTGGGGTTTCGCTGCTACATCTGAGACACCTTGGAATTTTTTCTATAACTTGTTTTCTACAACGTTTCAGAAGGAACGGATTGAAGGATATTTAGTAGATGGATCACGGTACGTTGGGTTCAAAATTCATCTCCTGAAGCCTTATACTTTCGGAGATACATCCTGTACAAGATAGGGTTTTAGAATCATCCTAAACTGAGTCATTGCAGAATTTTCGCTATAATTTTTTTTTTGTAATGTTTCATACCTTGAAATCTGGAGGCTATTTACAGAAATTAGTAAGGTATCTTTGTGAAAAATTTTAGCTTCTGGGTCATCTTAAATTTGTAGATACACCTTGTGTAAGATATTGTATCTGACTAGTCCTATTGTCTAGTCTCAAGAAGGTGTTCTAGGTAAAAAAATCATAACTTTTTCCTAGAGTATCCAAATTGAGTGGGACTTGTTTCATTGGATTGTGGACAGTCTATAGTATTTTTGGTGTGATTTTCAGAATTTTATATCAATTGTTTTATGTGGGGCATGCTATACAAGTGAGATCTCCTGGAAAGGCCAAAAATTGGAAAGTTGTGGGGAAGTTATCGTAAATTCCACTTGGGCCATCCAATTTTGATCAGACCTGTGGCATTGCAGAGAATAAATATCAGGGAACTACATAAAATAAATTCTTATGCCCAGAAGGGCCGAAACTTGGGAGATGCAACAGAAGAAATATTGTCTAGTAGAACCACCTCAAAATCAAGGTTCAAAAGTGATACTTGGCCAACATGCCACCAAAAAAGGGAACTTCTACACCAAATAATCCTCCACAAAATCCTACTTGGACTCTTAATGAAGGTGAAGAAATGCGTAGAGACATAAATGAACTACAAAAGAAGATGGATTCAATGGGAGCTAAGTTGGATACTAACATGGATTCAATGGAAGCTAAGTTGGATACTAAGATGGATAGTTTAAAAGGGGAGATCATGGAAATATTGAAAAATTTCGTAACAAAGAAGACACCTGAAAGTGAAAATGCATCCCATGAAATTCATGATGAGGACACAAGGAAGGTTAATTAAGAATGGAGAAACTCCAACTTTGGTATGAAGACCAACCACGTTCCTAAGATTGATATGAGTAAGTTTGATGGCAAGGACCCAATCACATGGATACTTCAGATGGAGCAATTCTTTGATCTCCATAATGTGCCACATACACAAAAGGTATGAATTGCTTCCTTATATTTAGAACTTAATCAATTTGTATGGTATAGATGGATTTGTTCTCACAAATAACTCGTCACTTGGACAATTTTCACGGAAGAAATGATAGCACACTAT
>JASDQU010500428.1:4061-19170 GCA_032191745.1 Picea mariana
TGTGGACATGTGGGTCCGTTACTATCCCTTTAACTCCCTATTGTGATGCAATCTAAGAAAATATTTGAAACTATCCTAGATTGATCATGTGGGCATGTATGGGCACGTTACAAAACCTTTAAACTTCCCCAGTGATTTGATCTAAGAAAGCAAATTTCAACACTATCCTATCTTTGTAGCATGTGGGCATGTATGGGCCCGTTACAATATTAATATGTGTTTGAAAAAATAAACTAAGAGGAGTCCCAAGAAGGGCTGTTGTCCTCTCCTAAAGGTTTTAATCTTCTTAAGGGAGATGAATTTTTTTCACAATCTTTTTCTGATTCTCAAGGTCACTTGGATGCGCGAGAGAAGAGCATACTAAGCGATTGCTATCCAACTTCTAGTCCCAATGCAAGTTAAATGTGATTAAAAATAATTTCCAACTTATATTGTGAGTCAAAACAAGCCATCCATGTGGCAAAAATGAAAGCAAAGGAGGAAATTGATTTTAACCCCCTACGTGCCTATGTGTTTTGACTAACCCCTTTAGATGATGAGGGGACTAAGTGTGGTGAAACCTTAAAGCATGCTTGAAATAATTTTTAAGAAGGCTAATGGGATTCCCCACATCTCAAAAACTTTACAATGTGAATTTTTGCACAGATGCGTGGGTCTTAGTGGAGACAGAGGTGCACAGAGTGCATGTGCAGAGACAGAAAAGAATTAAAAAGTGCACATGCGTAGAACAGAACCGTGACTTGAGAGCATGTGTGCACGATGCATGTCCGTGGGCCTGAAAACCCACACATAGGTGACACACGGAGGGGAATGAAAATTCCATATGGAATTCTCCCAATTCAACTTGGAATTGGATGATTGGTAGGTCGGCTTAGGCCGGTTAGTGCACCTGCAAGTTAAACAAACCAAAAGAAGAGCTAGAAAAACCCAAATGGGGTAAGAAATTGATACCTTTCCCCAGTGGAGTCACCAATCTGTTATGCCTCTTTCGCCACCTTAGTGAGAAAAATAGAGGTGCTTGCAAGCTCAGCTGGGTTTGCTGAGTAGGACATTTGCAAGGAAAAGGGTTAGAGAAAGAAATATAAAACAATAACTAAGAATCAAACTAAGAAATAAAACAACAACTAAATTTATAAACATAGGGACATAAAGACAAAAATAACAATGAGACCCATGTCACCAATGATAAGGCTAATATTAGTGAAAGAAAACACAGAGAATCAAGGGGACTATGAGTCCCTTCTTCCTCCAAGGGAGGGCTCTTGGACCCCCACAAGTAAGCTCTTCTTACAACTTTGAAAATGGAAATGAAAATGGTGAAAGAATTCTTTGCTAATCCACTCAAGGGGTGAGATGGATTGCCCAAAGAAATGATGCAAGTATACTCTTGGCAAGGATAGAAAAGTCCTCAAGAGAATAGTGGTAGCATAACTTTGCTATGAAATTCCTTGAAAAATGAGGTGTATCCATGGCCTTTTTATAACATTCCTTTGAGCTATTTTTCAACTAGTTTGTAGTGTGTAAAGAGGCTAATTAGGGCATTTCTAGGTCTTTGACCAGCCATCTAGTCGAATCCAGTCCATATTTGAGTGTCAAATCAACTTGGAAGCTGAACCAGAAGTGGGTGGGAGGTCGACCACTCTCATAAATACGTCGTTTCTCAAGTGCGCGAATTTTTGTGATAACAGTCACGCATCATGAGCATGTGCACGAATCTTGCATTTCTGTTTCACACATGTGCACGTGTGCCCAATGTCTTCATAGCGCCCTTCAATTTTTTCACTATTTGTATAGTTTTTGACCCTTTATGAATTCTTTTGTGTTAATACAGGTCCATGGATGACTTCAGAACTGTTTGACGATGCTGAATTTTTGTAACCATTTGCGGACCAAATTTCAGTGATAATAATTGATATTGACTTGGTTTTGTGAGTAGCTTCTTAAGGTATTCATCCTATGTGGAAATACCTTGTTTTGACAAACATGGTATTAGATCTCATACAAAGACATGTTCATGTTGTCGATCGAGATCATTAACTTTCCACCACGTGCATCAAAACATCTCTTGGTTCTACTATTTTTGTGAATTCTTGGGTTGAGTGGGTGGTTCCATTGTGTCTAGAGCATTTCTTTTAGTTGGAAACAATTTTCATTTTATCCAAAAAGGTTTCCATTTGCCTAAGATATGACATTTTTTATCAAATCTAGTGGTACAAAGTTTCATTATGCCTTTTAAATTAATTTTTTATCAGTGTTAACCTTTTGGTTTTACTATTTATATTCTCAGATTGACACTCTTTCTAGTCTACATATGCTCTTTGTTGTGTGCTTTGTGCGATCTCAACAAATCATAAACATAAAAAAAGTGTTTTCTTTTCTGTGTATTTTATTTTCTCTGTGATTTATGAGACCTCAACAGATAAAAAACAAAGAGAAAAATTTCATTTTCTAGATAGGCTAACCAACATCTAACCTTGGTCTTGTAAAATTTTGAATATATGTTTTTGAAATTTCGTTTGTTTTTGTGTGCGGTTGTGTTGAAGTTTTTTGTAGGAAAAAACAAGGGTTTTGGGGGTAAGCACATACTTCTAGGAAAGGAGTGAAAAAAAAAATCCTCTTATTGGTCCAGGTAGATATTGGTGGCCACCCACGTATTTCATATTCCAACTAGCTCATCTAGACAATTTTCAGTTCAACACGTCTCTCTGTAATGGGGAAATTTCTTTGTAATTATGGGTTATGCACTTATGGGGCTATCTTGAATCCATATACAACATCGAGGTGGATATTGGTGGCCATACACCTATTCGAACTGGCTTATTTTGAAAGTTTTCATGTCAGTACATCTTTATTTACTTCTAGAGCCATTTTGGGGCTCTAAACAATGTTTTCTTGTCTTGTCAAAGTCAAATTGTAGACAGAGTCAGAGTTTGATGACATAATGTGTATTTCTTGAAAATACCTTTCCAACGAGCTATCATGCACCTAAAATGGGGATCGTATGAAAACGTTATGACCCCGAGAAGTTGATGTACTAACTTACCCCAACAGGGCCCACATGAATTTTGGCATTTCATCTCCTAGGGTTAGGTTTTTGGATGTCTATGGTTCTGACATTCATGTTATCATAAACATTCCTTCAGAGCCTCATTTTAATCATCTTCTTGTGAATGAGTGTAGTTGTCGCATCTCTTCTCAAAGTTAAAGCTGCCACCATTCCAGTGAGTCTTGCACTTTGTATTTGTACAACCTCTTTACAATTCTTTCATTAATAAAAATTGTGTATTGTTGTATTTATCTAATTCTGGAAATTTTCATGAGTGTTTCATTGTAATATGTCTACTTTCATTTCGTTCCAAAAATAATTTGAATCAGTGGTATCATAGAAGACTGCTTTTGATCATTTTTCAGTGCATGTCCCCGATGAGGTATGAGTATATCCAGTTGGGTCTCGAGCTTGTATCTCTTGAGGAAAATCAATCCCACACACCTAAGACACCCTCGATGGTGGCAGAAAAGAAAAATGGTGGAGAAGAAGAATCCATTAAACTGTTTCTTGAGCAGGCTCTCATGCGACAGAGGGGAGAAATGATGGAGAATTTATCACACATCCTTCAACGCCTTTCGATAACAACATGCCCATATTCATCAAGCGACCATTTTGGAGGAACCTCTCCCTTCAAGGTACAAGTTAATTTTTATATTCCGATATTTGAAGGTCAGATAGATGTGAATTCCCTAGAAGAAAGGTTATATCTATTAGAAGGTTATTTCTCTATTCAAAATGTTTCTGATAGGGAAAAGATCACCTTCAGACTCATCAAAGCTCTCTCCCATGTCAAACATTGGTGGGAAACTTACTGGGAGAAAAGTTCCACAGGGGAATATGGAATATATGGGGTTGAACTCACTTTGGATTTTTGTGTGGATGCGGTTAAGGAACAATACTACCCTGTTGATAACTATGAAGACTAGTACATGAGATGGAGCACACTGTGGCAAGAGAAGATCCAAACAATGTTGGAGTTCACAAATAATTTCCATACCTTGCGCACCAATATGGGTATAAAAGACTCCGAGCGAAATCTGGTTCTGAAATACCATGGGGCCCTGCATAGGTACATCCAAACAAAAATTGATTTCCTAAACATCTCAACATTGGGAGCTACCTATCGATATGTTGTCAAAATCAAACAAAAGTTTAGGCACCAGAACAAATGGGAATTCGGGTCTGCAAATCCATAATAACCAAAGAATGATAAAGACAACCCTAACTATCAACCTCTAGACAACCAGTCCAAGACACATGACAAGAAGGGTAAAGGAAAGATGAAGAATGACACTGGGAAGTTGTGTGACTTCCACAAAATCCCCTAGCACAACATCGATGAATGTCACTCAAAACAATCATTGGTGGCTGAGATCAAAGACACGGAGTCGAACCCTGATTCAGAATCCAATCCAAAAAATATTGAAAACAGACATGTCATCAACGCAGAACCCACTGCTACCTTCGTGACCAAAAAAATTAACCAGAAGAACTATTAGATCCTGAAGAGGGGGAGCACCTCTTCCATTCCCAAATGTGGGTGAAGGGGACGACAAGCATAAGAACCTCATCTTATCTGAGGTCATCAAACAGTTTGGGTTTTCGACAACACTACACCCACAACCATACACCATCGGGTGGCTTCACTTGGGACGATATCTTCATGTCATCCAGTAGTGTCGCCTATCCTATGGGATCCAACCCTTCAAGGATGCGGTAGTGTGTGATGTTTCCCATCTTGATGTATGTGATGTTGTTTTGGGCCAACCATATATGTGGAAATGTCATGTTGTTTATGAGTCTAGATCTCATAGTGTCATTATTACTCTGGGAAGTCAGATCTATAGGACAATAGAGGTATTTATGAGTATTGTTCCACCAAAAAAGTGCCGCAAGGTAATCTCTCATACTCCAAAATTCATCCTCTTCACAATCTATTCAAAGGATGCACAAAAGGGCACTACAACCACTACATCCTCAACACCTTCTATCCAACAAAAAAAAATTTCCAAAGAGAAAGAAGATATCATTTCTTCACCTACAATGGTGCCTACACAATTCCCCGTCAAACCCAGAGACAACAGGTTGGTGGAACGGGTTCAACCTCGCTAGCAACAAGTTCGTGGCAACCTTCCATAGACCGAGCAATGCAACTTCTCCAACAAGGCACACAACTCACCAAGATTCAGATTCATAGAACGTTTTCCCCTCTGCCCTGGGCACTCAACACAATGGAGACCATTGGTTCCTAATGGGGGAGGAGTGATCTAGGTGGATATTGGTTGCCACCCACCTGTTTCATATTCCAAATATCTCATCTGAATAGTTTTTAGTTCAACACATCTCTCTATAATGGGGACATTTATTTGTAATTATGGGTTATGCACTTATGAGGTTGTCCTGAATCCCTACACAACATCCAGGTGGATATTGGTGGCCGTCCACCTATTCCAATTGGCTTATTTTAAAAATTTTCATGTCAGTACATCCTTCTTTGCTTCCAGGGCCATTTTTGGGCTCTAATAAATGTGTTCTAGGCTTGCCAAAGTCAAACTGTAGACAGAGTCAGACTTTGATAGCATAATGTGTAGTTCTCAAAAATACCTTTCCTATGAGCTATCATGCGCCTAAAACGGAGATCATATGAAAAAGTTACGACCCTGAGAATTTAATGTACTCACTTACCCCAATGGGGCCCACATGACTTTTGGCGTTTCATCTCCTAGGGTTAGGTTTTTGGATGTCTAGGGTTTTGGAATTCATGTTATCATAAAAAGGCCTTAAGAGCCTCATTGTAATCATCTTCTTGTGAATGAGCATAGCCGTCACATCTCTTCGCATAGATAAATTTTCCACCATTCTAGCGAGTCTTGCACTCTGTATTTTTGTAGTCTCTTTAAAATTCTTTCATTAATAGAAATAATGTATTGTTGTATTTCTCTGTTTCTGGGAATTTTCATGAGTATTTCATTGTAATATCTCTGCTTTCATTTTGTTCCGAAAATAATCCGGATCACTTATCCTTCATAACATTTTCTATATATTTTGTATTAACTCACTTGGTTAAAAGTTACTTTATTAAATAAATAAGAGGTTAAGAGTTCAAGTCATTCTTTTCATTAAGTTATTTTTTGAAAAAGTTCATGCAACTTTAATCACATAAGTTTATTGTAAAGTGCATTTCACTTAAATTCTAAAAGTGAATCACTATAAAGTAACTTTAATGTTCATGTTTTTAAGTTACTTTTTTCATGCAATTTTAATTGATAAAGTAATTTCATCGTAAAAGTTATTCTGACTTATTTTATAAAAGTGGGTCACTTCATAAATAACTTATTTGTAAAACTGAGCTTATAGGAAATGTTAGAGAAGGGAGGGAAACCTTTTTTTACTCAGTAACCTCATTGTGCATCCATCACCGTGTGGACCAACCTCTACTTTCCACATGGCACCTTGGTTACCTTTTATGCCTTTTTTAAGGGGCATAACTTCGACATCCAAAGTCCATTTTTAGTGCCATTTTTTTTACATGTCCTATTTTTTGAGAGCTTTCCATCTAGACATTCTTTTTCTTCTTTTGAAAAAATATTACATGTATATTTTAATATGGATAGTACAAGTTATCTTTTTCTTACCAATTCAAACTATTTCTCATGGAAATCCTATATGGAAGATGTACTATGAAGTAAAGGACTTTACCAGATTATCTAGGGAAAATAAACTACCCCCGCTAATACCGCAAAGAAATCCAAATGGGATAATAAAAATGATGAAACACATAGTGTTGGTTCACCATTTTGACATCATTTTTTATTGCTAATTAGTCCTTTTACCTATCTTTTCTTCACCTTTTCAACCAAGATAACCTTCCTTTACCACTTTTCCATATTTTATGCCAGGTATATCTAATCAGGAGGAATTAAGGTAAAAATATTGGTTTTGTTAATGTTTATTAGTTATTGATAACTTAAGTAACATCAAAATATTGTTTATAAACCATTTAATGTTATATTCTTCAAGATGTTTGAGAACCTGTAGCAGTCAGTGGAACCTCTAGTAGTGTAATGAAAAAGTGATATTCGATAGGTGGAGGATGTTCTAGATTTTGAGTAGATACTCTAGCATGTTCCAAATGTCAAGAAAATGCATACTGCAAGGTCATGTCAATAGATCAAGTTCATATTCAAGTCACAGAGTTAACACAACAAGTTTTGGATTGGTGTTTATTCAACAATAAGTTCCAATAGTGAGAGATTCTATATTTTGTGCAATATCCACAATTTCATGCACTAGTGTGTCGTGAAATCATTCTAGCAGATCAAGCTTGAAGATGTCGAGATCCAACAACACATTCTGAGCATAACAAGATCATACCAACAATCTCAATATATGGAGATATTATGTAGTTTTTGACATGTGTTGGCATATAGGAATTTAAGGGCATACCTATCATTGAATTAGCAAGTTCTAGAATCCTTGTGATATATCATATCATAGGTGCTTAATTATAGATTGTAACAAACCATGAAATGCTACGATCTAATATTTTCTCCATTGTAAAATTATGTATACTTATAAATATAGAATGTAAAGGTAGTACAAAGTTAGTTTTTATAATGAATTTGATAACATGGACAAAGAATTGTTACTGATACATGTTCTCAAATCTCAATGAAATATGTTTTGACCTAAATTTTGGCATTCAATTAGTCTCTTTCAACAACTTTTCCCAGACAAGGAAAGCCCCCCTGTTCATGTATATTATTGTTATGTTCATCAATTTCTTTATTTCCATTTAATTATTTGTTTATGCTCATTGTGTGTTATGTAAATTTAAAATTTATCTTCAATCAATGATCGTGGTGTGCAGATTTCAATTTCATTCCAAAATTTACAAGTTAAACATTTATTTATTGAATTATACATTGAACCAATCAAAACAAGGTATTGTTACATGAAAGCTTAACTATGGACATTAGGCATATAACTGTAACCTTTGTTTAGTAGGTGATGATTCAAGTTTGAATATGCATTAATTGTAAATTGAATTTCAAGTTATTGTTTTGTGTCAATTCAATCTTTATTTTATTCTTTGAAATAATATAACTATGTTTTTACTTCAGTGGAATAAAATAGTTTAAGTGTTTAAATTATAAATAGAACATGATTTCTTTACTTCATTAGATACTATAAATGAACTGAATCTGCATATATTGTGCATATAATTTCACAAGTACGCAATAACTATGGTTTGATGAATAACTGAAACAAAGTTTATATCTATTTCCGTTGTGAAAAAAGTAACATATATAAATTGACTATCATTTTTGGCGTTGTTTCCGGGGAAATGCTAAAAAGATTGGGAAATTTGTAATATTTTTTTAAAAAGCATATATGAATAGATATAAATAAGTAGATATAGAGGAACATAGAAGATAACATGAATTAAGATGCAATTTTACCCAAAACAACAAAATTCTATTGTAAGTCTCTATTTCACTAATTTTAAAACATGTTAATATATAATGCATGAATAGACCTAAAGATCCTAAAGGAAAATGTATTCATGGTACATGGAGAATCACTCCAACCACTCCAAATCGTGGTGCAATAAGAGCCACTTCATCTTCTAACCCATTGGCAAGTAGATTCAAAAGAGGAGGACAACCAAGAAAAATATTGGGATATCAATTGAAGGGAAAAATTGTAGAGGACAACTCAAAAGGAAAATATCCGGAAATAAGTGAAATTGTGGAAGATGTATTATTTCCATATATTCATATACAAGAAGAATTAATCAATGGACAAATAGAAGGACTGGAATTATCAGCTGAAGAAAATCCAGTAGAATAACTAGAACACTCTATTCCATCTGCAGGATCTGAAATTTCCAGGAAATACAACATGGCAAAGGAAGAAGAAGCAACAAATGTGGAAGAAGAGATAACTTTTGGGTTCTCTATTTTGATTCCTAATACAACAGTTCAAATGAAAAATATTACATCATCAACATTAACAAATTTTCATGGAATGGTAACTGAGGATCCTCATACATTTATCTTTGAATTTGATGTACTTTGTCATAGTTACGATTATTCTAATGATGCGCAAAAGCTCAATTTTTTTCTAGCTACTCTTAAAGATGCATCTTTGTGTTGGTTTATGGGATCAAGAGGTAATACCATTAAACTTGGTATGATATGTGTAAATATTTTCTTAAAAAATATCAAGAGTATTGTAAAGCTAGATATTTGTGTAAAAATATTTTTAAGACAACACAAATAGAATAGGAAATCTTAGAAGATTATGTCGAAATATTTCAACATAATCTTTAGAGGTCCAAGAAAAATAAATTAGATGCATTTATTCTTCAGATTATTTTTGTATGAGGAATTAGTGATGAATCCGTAGATTTAGTTAATATCATGGGCCATGGGGATGTGGCTCAATTAACTTATAAAAAAATTTGTTATATGTGTAAGTGTTATTCTCGAGGTAAAGTTGAATCTAGCAAGGGACCTAGAGACATTATTTCTAAAGTCAGATACTCAACAACAAGAGGAGTAACAAGAGTTGAACTTGGAAATTTATTACATAACTTCAAAACTGATATTCTTATCTTTCTTAGCTTGCAATTATATATATTACAAACTAAAAAGAAGCAATATGATGAGAATAAAACTTTAGCTATTTTTTTGTTCCAAGTGTATAAAGAAACACCAATTACGATATTGTCCTCTTAATAATATCGAAGTTTGCACTATTTGTGCAGAAAATCATACAACAAACAATTGCCCTTCATTACCATAACTCAAAGTAGTATATTAGGGAAATAATGATGGAATAGAACAAATTTGTTTTGTGGCACAAAAATGAGCATGGAAGCCTTGGGCATCAAGTATGACACAAAACCTAGCATAATGATATGCTTCATATTATGCTAATCAATAATATTCCCCTCAAAACTAGTTTGCACCAATGCCTTGGAAAGCACGACTTCCTCAACAAGTTCAAAACCAACCTTGGAAACAAGGATGGCAAGGGATTTGATAGTTCTTTTGTTTACTTTCCTAAATATGGGGTAAAGTTTCATTCACTAATTCATTTAATTATCAACCAAGATTCAACTATGCTTGCGAGGCACTATCTACAATATACATAGAGAGAATCTTATAGAATTTACTGACCATAAATTATATGATTTAACTATTAATTCTATCAAGAATATAATTCATTTATTTAATGGAAATAAGATAAATATATTCTAGTTCAACCTCAAAATAATAATGAAAAAGATAAGAGCATAGATTAATTTGTTCATAATCACACACTTATCACCTATGATTTCATGCTCAATTAGTGGCACCTCCAAAGATGGAGTAATTATGGACTTAAGCCTATGATACATGTTTCTTTATCTCTGTTATACCAAGCTTGCAACACTAAGTAAATTTAATTCTATGACTACAATACCCAAATTCTGCAGCAAGTATAACTCTATAGGGAATGAAATAAACAAGTGTTGAAACAAATATTGAAAATCAAAATAGCATACATATGTATAGAATATAGAACTAGACCAACACCTTACCTTGAGTTAATCCCCTGAAGGATTGGCTTGTGCGTTAAGTATGCATCACCATACACCTTTAAACAACAACCATTCACATGAATACTCTATTTCTCCAACAAGTTGATAGATGCGTCACTACCATAAATGTGGGTATCTTCTCTAAACTGCCTCATCCGTGTAAAATCCTCTTGGAATCCTATAGAATATACTATGAAGAATGTGCTACATGTTTCATCAACAATATTATTAAAAGACACACACAAATATATATATTATCTGTATATTATTCACTAACAACACATGTATTTTCACACCCCTTTCTAAATTAATTAGGAAAAACAAGAAAAAGTTTAAAATTGCAATCAATATAACTTGGAGTCATATGCAAAACATAGGTATGGAAATGAAAAACTTTATAGTAATGTTGGAAAACTTTAGTACTTAGTTCTAGGTCAAAAAGAGATATTATAAGTGGCAAAAGGATGTCATTTATCATACCCTTCCCGACTTACTTATGGTAACATTCCCTCTCTTCTCTATTTTTCACAACAATATTAGTATCCCCACATATCCAAGATATCCATTTATGATAAGGGAAGATAGTTAATAAAAATCCTCCAATCATTATTGAAGAGGAAAATGAGGAGGATCAATCAAAGAATAATGATATTCCTACTCCAATAATACATACTTCTTCTTCACAAACACATCAACCATAAGCATCTAAATCTCCTCCCTTTTGAGAGAGGTTAACATTGGATAAACCTATAATTGGACCTGAATTTGATTTATTAGGATAATTGAAGAATGTTTGTGTTAAAATTCTCGTATTTCAAGCTATTAAAGATGTTCCAATATATGCAAAATAAGTTAGGGAATTATGTTTAAGAAAACCAGGAAGAAAGAAAAATGATCCAAAAACTATTCAAGTCATTGGAAAATTAGCATATTTCATGCCAGGAAGAAATTTTATGACAAGATACATTGATCTTGGAAGTCCTATTGTCAATATTCATATCAATAATATCTCAATCACAAATACTTTAATTAACTTAGGATATGCAATTAATGTAATGACGAAAGGAACCATGGAAAAATTGAATTTACCTAATTTTCATCCCACTCCTGGAGTATTACTATTAGCAGACAAATCTACTATTAAACCCAAAGGAGTCTTAGAAGATATTATTGTTTCCTTGGATTCATGGGAATACCCTATAGATTTTATGGATTTATAGCTAAAGTCTAATCTGGGTGGTTTCCCATTAATTATAGGAAGACCATGGTTAACTATTGTTGATTCATTCCTTAGTTGTAGATATGGGGATATGACAATTTGACATGGAGATTCAATTAAAAAGTTTACTTTGTACCTACCAACAAAACCTTCAATGGATTCATAAATTTCTCAATGGATTGATAATAAAAGTGGCGATGATGAATTATTACAACCAATATTATCACTTGATCAAGATATGATTCTCAAAGAGGATACTAAAGACGATTTGATCAATAATTTTATTACCAATCCTAATCTCATTCAATATCACAAAGTGAAGACTTTTGATCACATCTTAGATATAGAGTTTCAAGAAAATTTCACTATCAATACTTCATCACTATTTGATTCTATGTATTCTTTATATATAATGTTAGAATCTTGTAGCACACCTTTTAAGATTAATAAAGGTAAAATATTAAATATTAATCCTAAACTTGAGAAGTCTCAAAAGAATCAATTAATCAAACTACTACAAAAATATTCTAGTGCATTTGTATGGGATTACACCAATATGCGAGGAAGTCATCCAAGTATTTGTACACATCATTTTTACATTCAGGAGAATACTCAACCGATTAGACAACCACACAGGCTTATGTATCCCATTTTAAAAGAAGAATTGCATAAATTATTAAATGTGAACTTCATTTACCTTATTTCAGATAGTCAATGGGTTTCACCTTTATTAATAGTTTCAAAGAAAAATGGTAAGTGACATGTTTGTATTGGTTATCATGAATTAAACAAAGCCACTCTAAAATATCACTTCCATCTTCCATTCATAGATAAATTCTTAGATATTTTAGTAGGTAAAATGTTTTTTTCTTTTCTTGATGGATTTAGTGGTTACAATCACATACAAATCAGTTTTTAAGATCAAGAAAATACTACATTCACATGCCCATGGGGAACATACGCTTATAGGGTATTATCTGGGTTATGCAATTCTCTTGCTACATTCCAAAGAGATGTTTTAGGTATTTTCTTTGAATTAATCCATGATTGTGTTGAGATTTATATGGACAATGTCATTGTTTATGGAAATTCATTTGAAGAAGCTATGGAAAATATTGATTTTTTTTAAATTAAATGTCAAGAAACAAGTCTTTCATTAATCAATGAAAAATGTCATATGCTACTTACTGAAGGCACTGTTCTTGGCCTAGTAAGGCATTGTTCTTGGCCATATTATATCTTGTGTAGGAATAAAATTTGATCCAACAAAGATTTAAGTTATTTCTAAACTACCTATTCCAAAGACTTAGAAATATGTACAGAGTTTTTTAGGACATGCAGGCTATTATAGACATTTTGTTGAAAATTTTACAAAAGTAGCATCACCTTTGTATAAATTGCTTACAAAAGACAATGATTTTGTTTTACCAGTCAATGATAGAATTCTTTTGAATATCTTAAAGAGAAGCTTTCTATGGCACTAGATTTATGAGAACCAAACTGGTCCCTGTTGATGTTTGGGCAACATTGAGAAGACATTCTCCTAGATTAATAATTAATAATATAATTATTATATTTATAATATAAGGTATATTAAATATATATAATGAATAAGTAGTTATTTATTATCCAAGGGACACATCCTTTCATGGATGGTGACCATATGTTCTCTATATATGGAACACTCATCATTGTAATAATATATTGATTATATATCATCTCATATAAAAATTCAACATGGTATTAGAGCAGGGCTGGGCTTGACTCCCTCACGGGAGGGCCGAGGAAAATGAGAGAGCTAGTTTGTGTTTTGTGTGAATATTTATAACATCGTGAAGATCATATCCAATTACTACACTACAAACTAATTCTTTTTCAAAAATTGCTTTGGGCTTTGACTTCTAGTTGTGGATATGAAATCTACAATATCAATAACATAGAAGTGGACCCCATTAATCAGATAAATCGCAATAATATGGACATCGATAAGATATAGATAGTTATTGACTTCATTTTCATATGTCTGACTGCTTCTATTTTCTTCTAGGGTATATAAGACCCCACCAAAATATTCACATATGAATGTGTCACGGTTAAACACTTGGGTCACTCTATCTACCCAACCTTTATGATTGGTTGTGTATAGCGTAAGTTGGACTTATAGTAACCATTGGGGCTATGTCACTAAAATGCACATAAGAGATCGTGTCGGTGGCTCAAATAATTGTAATGTTGTGCAACCCTAGAAGGAAATATGTACATATGAAGTGTGCCTCCATGGGAGCGAAGTGATCCAAAAAGAACAATAATTTCATGCAGGTGTAAGAAGAAATGGATCTTGGTGGTCCAACGACTATTTTCTCTTCATTGACTATGGGAAAAAGATAATTTTAGTATTTGGGAGCTAGAAGGAAATGTATTGATGATAACAAGCTAGAAAGGGATTCTTACAACATGAAGCACAATGTTGTATGAAAAACATTCACTGACTAGTGAACATTTTTGTATACGGTGCAAATGGTTATGTATTTCTACATGTTTACTGAAGGCATATCTATGGATATTGACAAAATTCCTGAGAGGCACCAATAGGCATCAAAAGATATGGATCTGCGTCGTCCATTTATTTTGGCGATGTTCTGATATGTGAAATATAGATCACACATTTACCTGCAATTGTGGACAATAGGTTGTTGGAGATATGGCTATAACAGAAGACTGACATAGATGGTTAAGGTTTTCATTGATGGCAATCGGTTGGTTATGGAGCACGCACAAGAAATGTTGGAACACAGATGCTGGAACACGAATGCTGGAACACGACTGCTGGAACACAGATGATGGAACACAAATGCTAGAACACGAATGCTGGAACACGAATGCTGGAACACGACTGCTAGAACACAGATGCTGGAACACGAATGCTGAAACACGAATACTGGAACACGAATGCTGGAACACAAATGCTGGAACACGAATGCTGGAACACGACTGCTGGAACACAGACGCTGGAACACGAATGCTGGAACACGAATGCTGGAACACGAATGCTGGAACACAGATGTTGGAACACAGATGCTGGAACATGAATGACACAGATGCAGGAACACAGCATTGCATGATGTGGCATGCGTAGAGGAGGCAAGTAAAGAGCCAGTTCAGAAAATCACGGAGAACACTGGCATGCGAAAAGCAGAAGAAAGAATGAAAGAAAGGGAAACTACAGTTGGAGTTGAGAAAAGCAGAAAGA
>JASDQU010500428.1:19190-29757 GCA_032191745.1 Picea mariana
TGGGTGAAGGGGACCCCGTTGCATTTCATTGTTGATAACGACAAGCATAAGAACCTCATCTCATCTGAGGTCATCAAATAGTTTGGGTTTTCGACAACACTACACCCACAACCATACACCATCGGGTGGCTTCACTAGGGACGATATCTTCGTGTCAGCCAGTAGTGTCACCTGTCCTATGGGATCCAACCCTTCAAGGATGCGGTAGTGTGTGATGTTGCCCATCTTTATGTATGTGATGTTGTTTTGGGTCAACTATATATGTGGAAATGTCATGTTGTTTATGAGTCTAGATCCCGTAGTGTCATTATTACTCTGGGAAGTCATCTCTATAGGATACTAGAGGTATTTATGAGTATTGTTCCACCAAAAAAGTGCCGCAAGGTAATCTCTCATACTCCAAAATTCATCCTCTTCACAGTCTGTTCAAAGGATGCACAAAAGGGCACTACAACCACTACATCCTCAACAACTTCTATCCAACAAAAACAAATTTCCAAAGAGAAAGAAGATATCATTTCTTCACCTACAATGGTGCCTACACAATGCCCCATCAAACCCAAAGACAACAGGTTGGTGGAACAGGTTTAACCTCGCTAGCAATAAGTTCATGGCAGCCTTCCACAGACCAAGCAACACAACTTCTCCAACAAGGCACACAACTCACCAAGATTCAGATTCATAGAACATTTTCCCCTCTGCCCCGGGCACTCAACACAATGGATACCATTGGTTCCTAATGGGGAAGGATTGATCTAGGTGGATATTGGTGGCCACCCACCTGTTTCATATTCCAACTATCTCATCTGGATAGTTTTTAGTTCAACATGTCTCTCTGTAATGGGGACAATTATTTGTAATTATGGGTTATGCACTTATGAGGCTATACTGAATCCCTACACAACATCCAGGTGGATATTGGTGGCCGTCCACCTATTCCAACTGGTTTATTTTGAAAGTTTTCATGTCAGTACATCCTTCTGTGCTTCCAGGGCCATTTTTGGGCTCTAAACAATGTTTTCTTGGCTTGCCAAAGTCAAATTGTAGACAGAGTCAGACTTTGATAGCATAATGTGTAGTTCTCAAAAATACCTTTCCTATGAGCTATCATGCGCCTAAAACGGAGATCGTATGAAAAAGTTACGACCTTGAGAATTTAATGTACTAACTTACCCCAACAGGGCCCACATGACTTTTGGCGTTTCATCTCCCAGGGTTAGGTTTTTGGATGTCTAAGGTTTTGGCATTCATGTTATCATAAAAAGGGCTTAAGAGCCTCATTGTAATCATCTTCTTGTGAATGAGCATAGCCGTCACATCTCTTCGCAGAGATAAATTTTCCACCATTCTAGCGAGTCTTGCACTCTGTATTTTTGCAGTCTTTTTAAAATTCTTTCATTAATAGAAATCATGTATTGTTGTATTTCTCTGTTTCTAGCAATTTTCATGAGTATTTCATTGTAATATCTCTTCTTTCATTTTGTTCCGAAAATAATCTGGATCACTTATCCTTCATAACATTTTCTATATATTTTGTATTAACTCACTTGGTTAAAAGTTACTTTATTAAATAAATAAGAGGTTAAGAGATCAAGTCTTTCTTTTCATTAAGTTATTGTTTGAAAAAGTTCATGCAACTTTAATCACATAAGTTTATTGTAAAGTGCATTTCACTTAAATTCGAAAAGTGAATCACTATAAAGTAACTTTAATGTTCATGTTTTTAAGTTACTTTTTTCATGCAATTTTAATTGATAAAGTAATTTCATCGTAAAAGTTATTCTGACTTATTTTATAAAGTGGGTCACTTCATAAGTAACTTATTTGTAAAACTGAGCTTATAGGAAATTTTAGAGAAGGGAGGGAAACCTTTTTTTTACTCAGTAACCTCATTGTGCATCCATCACCATGTGGACCAACCTCTAGTTTCCACATGGCACCTTGGTTACCTTTTATGCCTTTCTTAAGGGGCATAACTTTGACATCCAAAGTCTATTTTTAGTGCCATTTTTTTTACATGTCCTATTTTTTGAGAGTTTTCCATCTAGACATTCTTTTTCTTCTTTTGAAAAAATATTACATGTATATTTTAATATGGATAGTACAAGTTATCTTTTGCTTACCAATTCAAACTATTTCTCATGGAAATCCTGTATGGAAGATGTACTATGAAGTAAAGGACTTTACCATATTACCTAGGGAAAATAAACTACCCCCGCTAATACCGCAAAGAAATCCAAATGGGTTAATAAAAATGATGAAACACATAGTGTTGGTTCACCATTTTGACATCATTTTTTATTGCTAATTAGTCCTTTTACCTATCTTTTCTTCACCTTTTCAACCAAGATAACCTTCCTTTACCACTTTTCCATATTTTATGCCAGGTATATCTAATCAGGAGGAATTAAAGTAAAAATATTGGTTTTGTTAATGTTTTATTAGTTATTGATAACTTAAGTAACATCAAAAGATTGTTTATAAACCATTTAATGTTATATTCTTCAAGATGTTTGAGAACCTGTAGCAGTCAGTGGAACCTCTAGTAGTGTAATGAAAAAGTGATATCCGATAGGTGGAGGATGTTCTAGATTTTGAGTAGATACTCTAGCATGTTCCAAATGTCAATAAAATGCATACTGCAAGGTCATCTCAATAGATCAAGTTCATATTTCAAGTCACAGAGTTAACACAACAAGTTTTGGATTGGTGTTTATTCAACAATAAGTTCCAATAGTGAGAGATTCCATATTTTGTGCAATATCCACAATTTCATGCACTAGTGTGTCATGAAATCATTCTAGTAGATCAAGCTCGAAGATGTCGAGATCCAACAACACATTCCAAGCATAACAAGATCATACCAACAATCTCAATATATGGAGATATTATGTAGTTTTTGACATGTGTTGGCATATAGGAATTTAAGGGCATACCTATCATTGAATTAGCAAGTTCGAGAATCCTTGTGATATATCATATCATAGGTGCTTAATTATAGATTGTAACAAACCATGAAATGCTACAATCTAATATTTTCTCCATTGTAAAACTATGTATACTTATAAATATAGAATGTAAAGGTAGTGCAAAGTTAGTTTTTATAATGAATTTGATAACATGGACAAAGAATTGTTACTGATACATGTTCTCAAATCTCAATGAAATATGTTTTGACCTAAATTTTGGCATTCAATTAGTCTCTTTCAACAACTTTTCCTAGATAAGGAAAGGCCCCTTGTTCATGTATATTATTGTTATGTTCATCAATTTCTTTATTTCCATTTAATTATTTGTTTATGCTCATTGTGTGTTATGTAACTTTAAAATTTATCTTCAATCAATGATCATGGTGTGCAGATTTCAATTTCATTCCAAAATTTACAAGGTAAACATTCATTTATTGAATTATACATTGAACCAATCAAAACAAGGTATTGTTACATGAAAGCTTAACTATGGACATTAGGCATATAACTGTAACCTTTAGCTTCAACACTTCTGGTTTTAGTAGGTGATGATTCAAGTTTGAATATGCATTAATTGTAAATTGAATTTCAAGTTATTGTTTTGTGTCAATTCAATCTTTATTTTATTCTTTGAACTAATATAACTATGTTTTTACTTCAGTAGAATAAAATAGTTTAAGTGTTTGAATTATAAATAGAACACGATTTCTTTACTTCATTAGATACTATAAATGAACTGAATCTGCATATACTGTGCATATAATTTCACAAGTACGCAATAACTATGGTTTGATGAATAAATGAAACAAAGTTTATATCTATTTCTGTTGTGAAAAAAGTAATATATATAAATTGACTATCATTTTTGGCGTTGTTTCCGGGGAAAAGCTAAAAAGATTGGGAAATTTGTAATATTTTTTTAAAAAGCATATATGAATAGATATAAATAAGTAGATATAGAGGAACATAGAAGATAACATGAATTAAGATGGAATTTTACCCAAAACAACAAAATTCTATTGTAAGTCTCTATTTCACTAATTTTAAAACATGTTAATATATAATGCATGAATAGACCTAAAGATCCTAAAGGAAAATGTATTCATGGTACATGAAGAATCACTCCAACCACTCCAAATCGTGGTGCAATAAGAGCCACTTCATCTTCTAACCCATTGGCAAGTAGATTCAAAAGAGGAGGACAACCAAGAAAAATATTGGGATATCAATTGAAGAGAAAAATTGTAGAGGACAACTCAAAAGGAAAATATCCGGAAATAAGTGAAATTGTGGAAGATGTATTATTTCCATCTATTCATATACAATAAGAATTAATCAATGGACAAATAGAAGGACTGGAATTATCAGTTGAAGAAAATCCAGTAGAACAACTAGAACACTCTATTCCATCTGTAGGATCTGAAATTTCCAGGAAATACAACATGGCAAAGGAAGAAGAAGCAACAAATGTGGAAGAAGAGATAACTTTTGGGTTCCCTATTTTGATTCTTAAGACAACATTTCAAATGAAAAATATTACATCATCAACATTAACAAATTTTCATGGAATGGTAACTGAGGATCCTCATACATTTATCTTTAAATTTGATGTACTTTGTCATAGTTACGATTATTCTAATGATGCGCAAAAGCTCAATTTTTTTCTAGCTACTCTTAAAGATGCATCTTTGTGTTGGTTTATGGGATCAAGAGGTAATACCATTAAACTTGGTATGATATGTGTAAATATTTTCTTAAAAAATATCAGGAGTATTGTAAAGCTAGATATTTGTGTAAAAATATTTTTAAGACAACACAAATAGAATAGGAAATCTTAGAAGATTATGTCGAAATATTTCAACATAATCTTTAGAGGTCCAAGAAAAATAAATTAGATGCATTTATTCTTCAGATTATTTTTCTATGAGGAATTAGTGATGAATGCATAGATTTAGTTAATATCATGGGCCATGTGGATGTGGTTCAATTAACTTATAAAAAAGTTTGTTATATGTGTAAGTGTTATTCTCGAGGTAAAACTAAATCTATTAAGGGACCTAGAGACATTATTTCTAAAGTCAGTTACTCAACAACAAGAGGAGTAACAAGAGTTGAACTTGGAAATTTATTACATAACTTCAAAACTGATATTCTTATCTTTCTTAGCTTGCAATTACATATATTACAAACTAAAAAGAAGCAATATGACGAGAATAAAACTTTAGCTATTTTTTTGTTCCAAGTGTATAAAGAAACACTGATTACGATATTGTCCTCTTAATAATATCGAAGTTTGCACTATTTGTGCAGAAAATCATACAACAAACAATCGCCCTTCATTACCATAACTCAAAGTAGTATATTAGGGAAATAATGATGGAATAGAACAAATTTGTTTTGTGGCACAAAAATGAGCATGGAAGCCTTGGGCATCAAGTATGACACAAGACCTAGCATAATGATATGCTTCATATTATGCTAATCAATAATATTCCCCTCAAAACTAGTTTGCACCAATGCCTTGGAAAGCACGACCTCCTCAACAAGTTCAAAACCATCCTTGGAAACAAGGATGGAAAGGGATTTGATAGTGCTTTTGTTTACTTTCCTAAATATGGGGTAAAGTTTCATTCACTAATTCATTTAATTATCAACCAAGATTCAACTATGCTTGCGAGGCACTATCTACAATATACATAGAGAGAATCTTATAGAATTTACTGACCATAAATTATATGATTTAACTATTAATTCTATCAAGAATATAATTCATTCATTTAATGGAAATAAGAGAAATATATTCTAGTTCAACCTCAAAATAATAATGAAAAAGATAAGAGCATAGATTAATTTGTTCATAATCACACACTTATCACCTATGATTTCATGCTCAATTAGTGGCACCTCCAAAGATGGAGTAATTATGGACTTAAGCCTATGATACCTGTTTCTTTATCTCCGTTATACCAAGCTTGCAACACTAAGTAAATTTAATTCTATGACTACAATACCCAAATTCTGCAGCAAGTATAACTCTACAGGGAATGAAATAAACAAGTGTTGAAACAAATATTGAAAATCAAAATAGCATACATATGTATAGAATATAGAACTAGACCAACACCTTACCTCGAGTGAACTCCCTGAAGGATTGGCTTGTGCATTAAGTATGCATCACCATACACCTTTAAACAACAACCATGCACATGAATACTCTATTTCTCCAACAATTTGATAGATGCCTCACTACCATAAATGTGGGTATCTTCTCTAAACTGCCTCATCTGTGTAAAATCCTCTTGGAATCCTATATAATATACTATGAAGAATGTGCTACATGTTTCATCAACAATATTATTAAAAGACACACACAAATATATATATTATCTGTATATCATTCATTAACAACACACGTATTTTCACACCCCTTTCTAAATTAATCAGGCAAAACAAGAAAAAGTTTAAAATTGCAATCAATATAACTTGGAGTCATATGCAAAACATAGGTATGGAAATGACAAACTTTATAGTAATGTTGGAAAACTTTAGTACTTAGTTCTAGGTCAAAAAGAGATATTATAAGTGGAAAAAGGATGTCATTTATCATACCCTTCCTGACTTACTTATGAAAACATTCCCGCTCTTTTCTATTTTTCACAACAATATTAGTATTTCCCACATATCCAAGATATCCATTTATGATAAGGGAAGACAGTTAATAAAAATCCTCCAATCATTATTGAAGAGGAAAATGAGGAGGATCAATCAAAGAATAATGATATTCCTACTCCAATAATACATACTTCTTCTTCACAAACACATCAACCATAAGCATCTAAATCTCCTCCCTTTCGAGAGAGGTTAACATTGGATAAACCTGTAATTCAACCTGAATTTGATTTATTAGGATAATTGAAGAATGTTTGTGTTAAAATTCTCATATTTCAAGCTATTAAAGATGTTCCAATATATGAAAAATAAGTTAGGGAATTATGTTTAAGAAAACCAGGAAGAAAGAAAAATGATCCAAAAACTATTCAAGTCATTGGAAAATTAGCATATTTCATGCCAAAAAGAAATTTTATGGCAAGATATATTGATCTTGGAAATTCTATTGTCAATATTCATATCAATAATATCTCAATCACAAATACTTTAATTAACTTAGGATATGAAATTAATGTAATGACGAAAGGAACCATGGAAAAATTGAATTTACCTAATTTTCATCCCACTCCTAGAGTATTACTATTAGTAGACAAATCTACTATTAAACCCAAAGGAGTCTTAGAAGATATTATTGCTTCCTTGGATTCATGGGAATACCCTATAGATTTTATGGATTTATAGCTAAAGTCTAATCTAGGTGGTTTCCCATTAATTCTAGGAAGACCATGGTTAACTAATGTTGATTCATTCCTTAGTTGTAGATAGGGGATATGACAATTTGTCATGGAGATTCAATTAAAAAGTTTACATTGTACCTACCAACAAAACCTTCAATGGATTCATAAATTTCTCAATGGATTGATATTAAAAGTGGCGATGATGAATTATTACAACCAATATTATCACTTGATCAAGATATGATTCTCAAAGAGGATACTAAAGACGATTTGATCAATAATTTTATTACCAATCCTAATCTCATTCAATATCACAAAGTGAAGACTTTTGATCACATCTTAGATATAGAGTTTCAAGAAAATTTCACTATCAATACTTCATCACTATTTGATTCTATGTATTCTTTATATATAATGTTAGAATCTTGTAGCACACCTTTTAAGATTAATAAAGGTAAAATATTAAATATTAATCCTAAACTTGAGAAGTCTCAAAAGAATCAATTAATCAAACTACTACAAAAATATTCTAGTGCATTTGTATGGGATTACACCAATATGCGAGGAAGTCATCCAAGTATTTGTACACATCATTTTTACATTCAGGAGAATACTCAACCGATTAGACAACCACACAGGCTTATGTATCCCATTTTAAAAGAAGAATTGCATAAATTATTAAATGTGAACTTCATTTACCTTATTTCAGATAGTCAATGGGTTTCACCTTTATTAATAGTTTCAAAGAAAAATGGTAAGTGACATGTTTGTATTGGTTATCATGAATTAAACAAAGCCACTCTAAAATATCACTTCCATCTTCCATTCATAGATAAATTCTTAGATATTTTAGTAGGTAAAATGTTTTTTTCTTTTCTTGATGGATTTAGTGGTTACAATCACATACAAATCAGTTTTTAAGATCAAGAAAATACTACATTCACATGCCCATGGGGAACATACGCTTATAGGGTATTATCTGGGTTATGCAATTCTCTTGCTACATTCCAAAGAGATGTTTTAGGTATTTTCTTTGAATTAATCCATGATTGTGTTGAGATTTATATGGACAATGTCATTGTTTATGGAAATTCATTTGAAGAAGCTATGGAAAATATTGATTTTTTTTAAATTAAATGTCAAGAAACAAGTCTTTCATTAATCAATGAAAAATGTCATATGCTACTTACTGAAGGCACTGTTCTTGGCCTAGTAAGGCATTGTTCTTGGCCATATTATATCTTGTGTAGGAATAAAATTTGATCCAACAAAGATTTAAGTTATTTCTAAACTACCTATTCCAAAGACTTAGAAATATGTACAGAGTTTTTTAGGACATGCAGGCTATTATAGACATTTTGTTGAAAATTTTACAAAAGTAGCATCACCTTTGTATAAATTGCTTACAAAAGACAATGATTTTGTTTTACCAGTCAATGATAGAATTCTTTTGAATATCTTAAAGAGAAGCTTTCTATGGCACTAGATTTATGAGAACCAAACTGGTCCCTGTTGATGTTTGGGCAACATTGAGAAGACATTCTCCTAGATTAATAATTAATAATATAATTATTATATTTATAATATAAGGTATATTAAATATATATAATGAATAAGTAGTTATTTATTATCCAAGGGACACATCCTTTCATGGATGGTGACCATATGTTCTCTATATATGGAACACTCATCATTGTAATAATATATTGATTATATATCATCTCATATAAAAATTCAACATGGTATTAGAGCAGGGCTGGGCTTGACTCCCTCACGGGAGGGCCGAGGAAAATGAGAGAGCTAGTTTGTGTTTTGTGTGAATATTTATAACATCGTGAAGATCATATCCAATTACTACACTACAAACTAATTCTTTTTCAAAAATTGCTTTGGGCTTTGACTTCTAGTTGTGGATATGAAATCTACAATATCAATAACATAGAAGTGGACCCCATTAATCAGATAAATCGCAATAATATGGACATCGATAAGATATAGATAGTTATTGACTTCATTTTCATATGTCTGACTGCTTCTATTTTCTTCTAGGGTATATAAGACCCCACCAAAATATTCACATATGAATGTGTCACGGTTAAACACTTGGGTCACTCTATCTACCCAACCTTTATGATTGGTTGTGTATAGCGTAAGTTGGACTTATAGTAACCATTGGGGCTATGTCACTAAAATGCACATAAGAGATCGTGTCGGTGGCTCAAATAATTGTAATGTTGTGCAACCCTAGAAGGAAATATGTACATATGAAGTGTGCCTCCATGGGAGCGAAGTGATCCAAAAAGAACAATAATTTCATGCAGGTGTAAGAAGAAATGGATCTTGGTGGTCCAACGACTATTTTCTCTTCATTGACTATGGGAAAAAGATAATTTTAGTATTTGGGAGCTAGAAGGAAATGTATTGATGATAACAAGCTAGAAAGGGATTCTTACAACATGAAGCACAATGTTGTATGAAAAACATTCACTGACTAGTGAACATTTTTGTATACGGTGCAAATGGTTATGTATTTCTACATGTTTACTGAAGGCATATCTATGGATATTGACAAAATTCCTGAGAGGCACCAATAGGCATCAAAAGATATGGATCTGCGTCGTCCATTTATTTTGGCGATGTTCTGATATGTGAAATATAGATCACACATTTACCTGCAATTGTGGACAATAGGTTGTTGGAGATATGGCTATAACAGAAGACTGACATAGATGGTTAAGGTTTTCATTGATGGCAATCGGTTGGTTATGGAGCACGCACAAGAAATGTTGGAACACAGATGCTGGAACACGAATGCTGGAACACGACTGCTGGAACACAGATGATGGAACACAAATGCTAGAACACGAATGCTGGAACACGAATGCTGGAACACGACTGCTAGAACACAGATGCTGGAACACGAATGCTGAAACACGAATACTGGAACACGAATGCTGGAACACAAATGCTGGAACACGAATGCTGGAACACGACTGCTGGAACACAGACGCTGGAACACGAATGCTGGAACACGAATGCTGGAACACGAATGCTGGAACACAGATGTTGGAACACAGATGCTGGAACATGAATGACACAGATGCAGGAACACAGCATTGCATGATGTGGCATGCGTAGAGGAGGCAAGTAAAGAGCCAGTTCAGAAAATCACGGAGAACACTGGCATGCGAAAAGCAGAAGAAAGAATGAAAGAAAGGGAAACTACAGTTGGAGTTGAGAAAAGCAGAAAGA
>JASDQU010500428.1:29777-41354 GCA_032191745.1 Picea mariana
TAAAAGTGGCGATGATGAATTATTACAACCAATATTATCACTTGATCAAGATATGATTCTCAAAGAGGATACTAAAGACGATTTGATCAATAATTTTATTACCAATCCTAATCTCATTCAATATCACAAAGTGAAGACTTTTGATCACATCTTAGATATAGAGTTTCAAGAAAATTTCACTATCAATACTTCATCACTATTTGATTCTATGTATTCTTTATATATAATGTTAGAATCTTGTAGCACACCTTTTAAGATTAATAAAGGTAAAATATTAAATATTAATCCTAAACTTGAGAAGTCTCAAAAGAATCAATTAATCAAACTACTACAAAAATATTCTAGTGCATTTGTATGGGATTACACCAATATGCGAGGAAGTCATCCAAGTATTTGTACACATCATTTTTACATTCAGGAGAATACTCAACCGATTAGACAACCACACAGGCTTATGTATCCCATTTTAAAAGAAGAATTGCATAAATTATTAAATGTGAACTTCATTTACCTTATTTCAGATAGTCAATGGGTTTCACCTTTATTAATAGTTTCAAAGAAAAATGGTAAGTGACATGTTTGTATTGGTTATCATGAATTAAACAAAGCCACTCTAAAATATCACTTCCATCTTCCATTCATAGATAAATTCTTAGATATTTTAGTAGGTAAAATGTTTTTTTCTTTTCTTGATGGATTTAGTGGTTACAATCACATACAAATCAGTTTTTAAGATCAAGAAAATACTACATTCACATGCCCATGGGGAACATACGCTTATAGGGTATTATCTGGGTTATGCAATTCTCTTGCTACATTCCAAAGAGATGTTTTAGGTATTTTCTTTGAATTAATCCATGATTGTGTTGAGATTTATATGGACAATGTCATTGTTTATGGAAATTCATTTGAAGAAGCTATGGAAAATATTGATTTTTTTTAAATTAAATGTCAAGAAACAAGTCTTTCATTAATCAATGAAAAATGTCATATGCTACTTACTGAAGGCACTGTTCTTGGCCTAGTAAGGCATTGTTCTTGGCCATATTATATCTTGTGTAGGAATAAAATTTGATCCAACAAAGATTTAAGTTATTTCTAAACTACCTATTCCAAAGACTTAGAAATATGTACAGAGTTTTTTAGGACATGCAGGCTATTATAGACATTTTGTTGAAAATTTTACAAAAGTAGCATCACCTTTGTATAAATTGCTTACAAAAGACAATGATTTTGTTTTACCAGTCAATGATAGAATTCTTTTGAATATCTTAAAGAGAAGCTTTCTATGGCACTAGATTTATGAGAACCAAACTGGTCCCTGTTGATGTTTGGGCAACATTGAGAAGACATTCTCCTAGATTAATAATTAATAATATAATTATTATATTTATAATATAAGGTATATTAAATATATATAATGAATAAGTAGTTATTTATTATCCAAGGGACACATCCTTTCATGGATGGTGACCATATGTTCTCTATATATGGAACACTCATCATTGTAATAATATATTGATTATATATCATCTCATATAAAAATTCAACATGGTATTAGAGCAGGGCTGGGCTTGACTCCCTCACGGGAGGGCCGAGGAAAATGAGAGAGCTAGTTTGTGTTTTGTGTGAATATTTATAACATCGTGAAGATCATATCCAATTACTACACTACAAACTAATTCTTTTTCAAAAATTGCTTTGGGCTTTGACTTCTAGTTGTGGATATGAAATCTACAATATCAATAACATAGAAGTGGACCCCATTAATCAGATAAATCGCAATAATATGGACATCGATAAGATATAGATAGTTATTGACTTCATTTTCATATGTCTGACTGCTTCTATTTTCTTCTAGGGTATATAAGACCCCACCAAAATATTCACATATGAATGTGTCACGGTTAAACACTTGGGTCACTCTATCTACCCAACCTTTATGATTGGTTGTGTATAGCGTAAGTTGGACTTATAGTAACCATTGGGGCTATGTCACTAAAATGCACATAAGAGATCGTGTCGGTGGCTCAAATAATTGTAATGTTGTGCAACCCTAGAAGGAAATATGTACATATGAAGTGTGCCTCCATGGGAGCGAAGTGATCCAAAAAGAACAATAATTTCATGCAGGTGTAAGAAGAAATGGATCTTGGTGGTCCAACGACTATTTTCTCTTCATTGACTATGGGAAAAAGATAATTTTAGTATTTGGGAGCTAGAAGGAAATGTATTGATGATAACAAGCTAGAAAGGGATTCTTACAACATGAAGCACAATGTTGTATGAAAAACATTCACTGACTAGTGAACATTTTTGTATACGGTGCAAATGGTTATGTATTTCTACATGTTTACTGAAGGCATATCTATGGATATTGACAAAATTCCTGAGAGGCACCAATAGGCATCAAAAGATATGGATCTGCGTCGTCCATTTATTTTGGCGATGTTCTGATATGTGAAATATAGATCACACATTTACCTGCAATTGTGGACAATAGGTTGTTGGAGATATGGCTATAACAGAAGACTGACATAGATGGTTAAGGTTTTCATTGATGGCAATCGGTTGGTTATGGAGCACGCACAAGAAATGTTGGAACACAGATGCTGGAACACGAATGCTGGAACACGACTGCTGGAACACAGATGATGGAACACAAATGCTAGAACACGAATGCTGGAACACGAATGCTGGAACACGACTGCTAGAACACAGATGCTGGAACACGAATGCTGAAACACGAATACTGGAACACGAATGCTGGAACACAAATGCTGGAACACGAATGCTGGAACACGACTGCTGGAACACAGACGCTGGAACACGAATGCTGGAACACGAATGCTGGAACACGAATGCTGGAACACAGATGTTGGAACACAGATGCTGGAACATGAATGACACAGATGCAGGAACACAGCATTGCATGATGTGGCATGCGTAGAGGAGGCAAGTAAAGAGCCAGTTCAGAAAATCACGGAGAACACTGGCATGCGAAAAGCAGAAGAAAGAATGAAAGAAAGGGAAACTACAGTTGGAGTTGAGAAAAGCAGAAAGANTATAATGAATAAGTAGTTATTTATTATCCAAGGGACACATCCTTTCATGGATGGTGACCATATGTTCTCTATATATGGAACACTCATCATTGTAATAATATATCGATTATATATCATCTCATATAAAAATTCAACATGGTATTAGAGCAGGGCTGGGCTTGACTCCCTCATGGGAGGGCCGAGGAAAATGAGAGAGCTAGTTTGTGTTTTGTGTGAATATTTATAACATCGTGAAGATCATATCCAATTACTACACTACAAACTAATTCTTTTTCAAAACTTTCTTTGGGATTTGACTTCTAGTTGTGGATACGAAATCTACAATATCAATAACATAGCAGTGGACCCCATTCATCAGATGAATCACAATAATATGGACATCGATAAGATATATATAGTTATTGACTTCATTTTCATATGTTTGACTGCTTCTATTTTCTTCTAGGGTATATAAGACCCCACCAAAATATTCACATATGAATGTGTCGCGGTTAAACACTTGGGTCACTCTATCTACCCAACCTTTATGACTGGTTGTGTATAACGTAAGTTGGAATTATAGTAACCATTGGGGCTATGTCACTAAAATGAACATAAGAGATCATGTTGGTGGCTCAAATAATTGTAATGTTGTGCAACCCTAGAAGGAAATATGTACATATGAAGTGTGCCTCCATGGGAGCGAAGTGATCCAAAAAGAACAGTAATTTCCTGCAGGTGTAAGAAGAAATGGATCTTGGTGGTCCAACGACTATTGGATCTTCATTGACTGTGGGAAAAAAATAATTCTAGTATTTGGGAGCTAGGAGGAAATGTATTGATGATAACAAGCTGGAAAGGGATTCGTACAACATGAAGCACAATGTTGTATGAAAAACATTCACTGACTAGTGAACATTTTTGTATATGGTGCAAATGGTTATGTATTTCTACATGTTTACTGAAGGCATAGCTATGCATATTGACAAAATTCCTGGGAGGCACCAACAGGCATCAAAAGATATGAATCTGCGTCGTCCATTTATTTTGGCGGTGTTCTGATATGTGAAATATAGATCACACATTTACCTGCAATTGTGGACAATAGGTTGGGAGCTTGAGTGTACCTCAACGTCGATCTGACTAGATGATGCATGGTGGTCATCGTTGCATATGGTAATAGAGGTATTATAATAGCACATGTGCTAGGAATACATTGGTTATGATCAAGGTGAAACACAAGATAATGATGTGCAGAGGTTTGGCACATGTTGGAAACAACTTATGAGTAATTATCATTGGTCGCAACTTGAACCTATGTTGGTGGCAAAGTACATGCACATGTTAAGTTGGTGATGGGATGCTATGTGATAAAAAATCTATTTTGAGACCAGATGATTTGGTGGTGAGGGATCTATTCCAACTGGTACATGTGGGTTGTATGTAGAATTGGATCTAAGAGTTATCTATCCATGGATCTACAATGTCTGGCCACGTGGTTTGGAATGAAGCAGGATTCCTCTAGAAAAAATGGTTCTAGGGTATCATAATATTTTGAGAGGAAACAAATGGAGGACTTGGGAAGAGGGGATAGGCCATTATACTTTTTGCAAAGAGGGAAACCTACATTGAAAAATCATTTGGTTGATGATAGTATGCACGAGTTGAGGAGGCCAGATAGAAGCTTCAGAGGAAAGAGGCCTCTAGGAGATGTACGACCTCCTGGGAGGATCCACTTGTTTCAATAGGTTTTTCTATAGTGATAGAGGAGGCAATCGGTTAGGAGGGTTAGGGTATGGATTTTTTCCTCACTCACAGAGGGAGAATCCAGTGAAGTAGACTGGACAATAGGGTTTGCTTCAGTGACAAAGGGAGTTGGCCTCTGAGTTTGATATGAAGGATCTTGGCTTAATGTATTACTATTTGGGATTAGAAGTATGGAAAATGCTATGTGAGATATTCCTTGGTCAAGGGAAGTATGTTATCATGATCCTTCATATATTTGGGATGATGGAATACAAGTCCATGACCACTCCCATGGTTAAAAATCTAAAGAAATTGAGAGACTCTGAATCAGATTTGGTAGACCCCTCCACGTACCGGCAGTTGATTGGATCATTGATGTAATTGGTTAATAGTAGGTTGGACATTTGTTTCACTGTGAACATGTTGATCCAATTCCAGGTGGAACCAAGACATGATCATTGGATAGCCACAAAGCACATTTTGAGATATTTGTGTGGCACACTAAATTATGGTTTAAGATATGTCTCAAATAGTGATGTAAAACTGTAGGGATATATAGATTCTAATTGGGCAAGGAGTGAAAGTGATAGAAAGAGTACTTGTAGTGTATGTTTCAGTTTGGGCTTTGCTATGATATCTTGGGCTAGCAGGAAACATAAGTTTGCCGCACTCAGCATTACAGAGGCAGAGTATATTGTAGCTTGTGATGCTTTTACAAAAGCAATATGGTTCTGTAAGATGGTTTTTGGACTATTTGACCATGCACTGGATTCGATCGTGATATATTGTGATAATAAAATCTATGTGAATATTTTAGAGAGCCTCATGTTCCATGAAAAGTCTAAGAACATTGAGATCAAGTACTACTACATCCATGATAAATTCTAGAAGGGAGAAGTGAAGCTCCAATACATCTTCACCGACGAGCAGAAAACATATATTTTGACGAAACCCTTGTCCAAAGGGAAGTTTGTATACTTTAGGGACAAACTGGGGATTGTGGATATTACTCCCTTGGTTGAGAGGGAGTGATGATATTCCTTCATTATGGATATTCAGTGTGCTTCTAGACTGAAATTCTCTCTATGGAAAATGGTCCAGGTTGAACAAATTGTTGATGTATTATGGATTGACATTTTCTACAGAAAATTGTCCAGAACTGACATTATTGTGTGGTACAAATGGTGACCTTATCATGATGAATATTGGTACTCCCCCTATGGAACAAATGGTGGCCTGATTAGGGAGGTTGGTATAAGAATGAAATTTTCTCTATGGCACATATGGTGACCGTATTAGAGAAAATGGTCCAGGATTGATATTCTTCTATGGAACATGTAGTGACCTAATTAAAAGAATGGTCCATGTAGCCCATGGCATGGATTTCAATATTTGGAAGGAATGAGATTACTCTTGTGGCACAGATGGTGACCTGATCAGGAAGAATGGTCATTGTAGTCACGATACACTTTGTTGAGTGTGTGACAACTACGAGACACTTAGTTGAGTGTGCAGGTTTCAACACCTGACTTATTCAAGCATCATGCTTGATTACTTAGATGAAGTATGGCCAAGAGAATCGATGCCATATGATGGATGTATGGGATGAATTTGGTTCTACCTTATTTCTCTAACAAAACCCCTTCGTCCCCTCTGGTAAACTGGAAGGAAACACTTTGCATAGAGTGCACAACGTAGTCTCACCCGAGATGAATTATAATTGACTTTAGGACCCAAATTTATGCAGTCATGGAATGGATGTTTCTCATGGGGATGTTAGGCCTATTACTCTTCTTCTAATTCAACATTCTTCATTCATTATCTCAACCATTAATTTGACCCTTAACATTCATTCTGCATAAATACCATGTTTAATCTAGTGCGTGCTATAAATTAATCTTTACATACTTTTTCGTTTATCCATTCATTCATAAAATATAAAGAGAAACATAAGAGAAACACACATAGAGACACCATATTTTATCGTGGTTCACACCCCCTGGGCTATGTCGACACAAATCTTCTGCTTATTTATTATTCTTCATGAAAATTTCTGTGTTGCACGCATTACATCAAAAGTATAGAAATGGTGAGGCTGACCAACATCACACAAGGCTCCACGGCCTAGGACCTGACCCTCAGTTATAATCCATCTGAATCTCCATTAAATCCTCTGCTATTCAACCAAAAATGATACTTCGACTCTAAAAAACATATCAAAGACTCAAGACCCAAAAAGGTTCTCCAAGGTACTTCTCTTCATACAAAAGTTGTCTAAGATATCCCCTAACTACCTCATACCTCATATTTATATTACAAAAAGTGGGTTAGACCCATTACATTGACTACCAAAACCATAACCGTAAGTGGATTAGGCTTTTCCACATCATAAATTCCTTTTCATGGTTGGTCTTTGTTCCTTTCTTTGAATCTATGATTCTTTTCCTTTATTCTTGGCACGCTGGTTCCTTTGCCTTATTACACACTTCTTTCTCCTAATTTACTAGAGCACGTTGGTTCCTTTGGTCCATTCCTTATATGTATGCCTGGATTTTTGTGCTATTCCCCAAAATATCCTACTCCAACAAGCTCCCAACACTTACTTGTGGCTTATCCCGAGCCACTCATGTAGTGTTTTCCTCTCTGACATTTTTTTCCAACTCCTCGAATCGGCCTGAGATCACTTCAACACAAGTCTTCACCTGTATGCTCTTCTCTCCAAAATACTCCAAATTATGCATGGTGAGATGTTCCTTCATCATATCTTCAACCTCCAACTTAATATGTTCCATCTGGCCCTTGGCTGCATCTATTTGTATCAAAATATTCTCTGCATCTTCCTGTAATGGCTCCAGTTGAGCTTGCATCATCTTCTTCTTTGTCTTCACAGTATTTAGCTCTGCCTGTAAATTATTTAACTCTTGCACACTCCTCAGCCTCTCTTGAATGTTCATGGCCTTTTGTTTCTATTTCATCTCCTGCGTGGTTGTGTTGACGATTTCTTCCTTCTATTCCAGTACCTACAACTTTTCATTCTCTTGCATACTTGTCTAGAGTTGTGCACTTTTGTCATATAACTCTACAATGTCCTTAATACTTCGCACCATGCTCTCCATGTGCCCTGCAACTTCCTTCTCTCTCTATGATATCACTTCTGGTGGCATGCTGGGTTAAATTGTTCCATAAAGTCTGTTATATGACTCTTGTAGTTTCTCATCGCTTGCGCGATCTTCCCAATTTTTTATTCTATATATACATGTACCCCTTATTTGATGTCATTGGTACTCTCCACTCATCTCTCCTGGAAATGAAACCATTTTTTGGATGTATGGGTCGACCTAGGTTCTACCTTAGTTCTCCAACAAAACTCTAGAAACCATTGACCCCTTTGGTAAACCAAAAGGAAACACTACGCACAAAGTGCATGGCATAGTCTCACCTGAGATGGATTATGGGTGACTGCAGGACCCACATGTATGCATTCATGGAAGGGATGTTTTTCATGGCAATGTTATCCCTATTACTCTTCTTCTACTTCAACATTCATCAATCATTATCTCTACCATTCATTTAAACCTTAACATTCATTCTGCATAAATACCATGTCTAATCTAGTGTGCACTGTAAACTAACCTTAATAGACTTATTCATTTATCCATTCATTCATAAAAGATAAAGTAAAACATAAGAGAAACACACATAGAGACACCATATTTTACTATGGTTCACCCCCACTAGTTTACGTCCACAAAGATCCTCTACTTATTTATTATTATTCATCAAAAGTTCTATGCTGTGCGAATTACATCAAAAGTATAGAAATGGTGAGGCTGACCAGCGTCACACCAAGCTCCACAACTTGTGACCTGACCCTCAGTTATAATCCATATGACTATCCATTAGCTCCTACACTATTCAACCAAAACTGATACTTCGACTCAAAACATATCAAAGACTCAAGACTCAAAAAGGTTCTCCAAGGTACTTGTATTCTTACAAAAGTTGTCTAAGATATCCCCTAGCTACCTCATACATCATATTTATATTAAAACAAGTGGTTTATACCCATTACATTGACTACCAAAACCCTAACCCTAAGTGGATTAGTCTTGTCCACATAATAACTACCTTCACGCGGTTGTTCTTCATTCCTTTCTTTGACTTTGATTTTCTTTTCCATCATTCCCAGTGCACTGCTTCCTTTTCCTTCTTGCACACTTCTTTCTCCTCATTTCCTGGCATGCACTACTTCCTTTGGTCCATTCCTTATATTTCTACCTCGTTTGTTGCGTTGTACCCCAAAACAATATTCTCCAACACCATATGATGTGTCATATGACATGTTATTGTTGATGTTGAAGATGATGATGATGATGATGATGATGATATTTTTTGATATGTGTCTCTGGACAATAGTTGTGTGCTACTACAATGGTTGTGTACCACTGGTGAAGATTGTGTGTATCTGGATAGTAGGCGTATGCTACTACAATGGTTGTGTACAACTGGTGGAGGCTGTGTGTCTCTGGACAATAGTTGTGTACTACTACAATGGTTGTGTACCACTGGAAGTGTATGTGTGTCACTAGATGACACTAGTGATGATTGTGTATCACTGGAAAGTAGTTGTGTACTACTATGGATTCACAAATTCATGTTCTATTGGATGGAATTGTAGTACATGTGTGCTACTAGCTGATTTCCATGGAGACTACCAAATCTCTTGGGAGCAGTTGTGTGCTACTTTATGGTAGATACTGTGATGGATGATTTGAGCTACCGATGGCATGGTAGTAGCTGTGTGCTACTAGTTGATTGCAGAGTATTCAATGGAATACTAAATGAATACATTGTGGAAAGATACCTCCCTATCTAAGAGGGAGTGTTGATGTTTTGGTAGATGCAGGAGGAACTTTAATCTAGACAACCTTTCTTAGAAGAGAAGAAGATTTCAAAATTATAGGAAGACCATTAAACAAAAAGATAATATCTCAAAGAGATTCAGTTGGCTTAGAGGGAGAGATGTAGAGGGAGTTTCCCCTCAGTTCAGATGGGAGAGAGACATCTCCAAGGAATGATAGACATGTGTCATAAGTCTAGGGAGAAGTTTGTATACTTCAAAGACAAGCTTGTCATGATGTAGAATGTTTTCCTAGCTAAGAGGAAGTGTTGATGTTTGGGCAGCATCGAGAATACATTCTCCTAGATTAATAATTAATAATATAATTGTTATATTTATAATATAAGGCATATTAAATATATATAATAAATAAGCAGTTATTTATTATCCAAGGGATGCATCCTTTCATGGATGGTCGCCGTATGTTCTATATATATGGAGCACTCATCATTGTAATAATATATTGATTATATATCATCTCATATAAAAATTCAACAGTCCCTTCCCTTGCATATATTAATTGATGCTTAAGATACAACTATTGGAGTAGTTTTGGGGCAGAAAGAAGATAACCAACCATATTCCATTTATTTTATTAGCAAGAATGTTATGAACCAATGCCTTGAGAATGATAAAAAATCAATGTGTAACAATCCACTTCGAGGGGGGAACCTTGTTTTACAATATATTGAATGTACAAGATGAGATATTATTGTCCTAAGACTACGCCTCATTGGTATATATATAGGAGACAAAGGGTACAATTATAATGAAATGGTGGAATGAAGGGTTATAGCAACATATAAATATAACACTAGAAATGTAATAATTCAATAAGGGGATGAATAATGGTTTTTATACATAACATGGGGATTTTTGTAGGGCTTACCATGGCCCTACCCTTCAATTCGTCCTCAACACTTGAATAACCATGGGTGCTTTTTCAAGAACAACTCATCTTCCCATCTCACCTCTTCCACTGATAGGTTCTTCCATTTGACGAGGTACTCTATAATTGCTCGATTTCTCAACTACTTAATCCTTGATTCAAGGATTATTTATGGTTCTAGTATGATTTTCCTTTCTTCATTAATCTCTAGTAAAATAGTTTGGACTAGGATCTTGTTTATGATGACATTCCTTAATAAAGAAACATGGAAGCCTCGATATACACATGAATATGTAGGCAACTCCAATTTGTAAGCCATACTTCCAATCCTTTGCACAACCTTATAGGGTCCATAATATTTGGGTTCTAATTTATTATCCTTCATTTTTTTCTTGAGGGACATCTATTTATATGATTGTAGCCTAAAAAATACCCAATCCCCCACTTGAAATTCCCTTTCACTGCGATATTGATATGCTTGTTGTTTCATCCTATTTTGTTCCATAAGCAAGTTGCCCTTAAATAGTTTGAGAACCTCTTGTTGGTTCCCTATATGGTCCTCCACTGCTTGAACCTTTTTATTCCCTTTCAAGGGTGATGTACTGGATGGAGGATGATATCGATAAAGTATAAATGGGGAATCTTTCGATGAAGTATGGAAGGATGTGTTGTACTATCATTCTGACAAGGGAAACCACTTGACCCATTGTGTCTGTTTATGTTAGGTACCTAACCTCCCCAACCCCTCACATAGGTAGAATAATATATTTCCATGTAATAAAGTCCAATATTAATAAGGCCTAGAAATAAGGAAGAATAAGTCAAATATAAGAAGACCTAATAGAAGCTTCCACTTCTAGAAGGATCTTCCTCTAGATTGTTATTTTGGATATATAGATTTCGTATAACTAGGAGTAGAGGGTATGAGAAATATTTTCTGGGAGATTATTGTAATAGAGCTCTTCTATTAGAATATAATGGATGTGCTCATTTTACAA
>JASDQU010500428.1:41435-53979 GCA_032191745.1 Picea mariana
TTATAACTCTGGATTTCACAGTAAAGACTCACTGCCACTAAGATTAATGATTCAAAGTTAAAAATGAGAGTAAATGGTTAATAATCTACACTAACTGATTCACCCCCCCCCCTCTCAGTTAGTTCATACCTGTAACATAGGTTGGGAGCTTGAGTGTACCTCAACGTCGATCTGACTAGATGATGCATGGTGGTCATCATTGCATATGGTAATAGAGGTATTGTAATAACACATGTGCTAGGAATACATTGGTTATGATCAAGGTGAAACACAAGATAATGATGTGCAGAGGTTTGGCACATGTTGGCAACAACCTATGAGTAATTATCATTGGCCGAAACTTGAACCTATGTTGGTGCCAAAGTACATGCATATGTTAAGTTGGTGATGGGATGCTATGTGATAACAAATCTATTTTGAGACCAGATGATTTGTTGGTGAGGGATCTATTCCAACTGGTACATGTGGGTTGTATGTAGAATTGGATCTAAGAGTTATCTATCCATGGATCTACAATGTCTGGCCACGTGGTTTGGAATGAAGCAGGATTCCTCTAGAAAAAATGGTTCTAGGGTATCATAATATTTTGAGAGGAAACAAATGGAGGACTTGGGAAGAGTGGATAGGCCATTATACTTGTTGCAAAGAGGGAAACCTACATTGAAAAATCATTTCGTTGATGATAGTATGCACGAGTTGAGGAGGCCAGACAGAAGTTTCATAGGAAAGAGGCCTCTAGGAGATGTATGACCTCCTAGGAGGATCCACTTGTTTCAATAGGTTTTTCTATAGTTATAGGGGAGGCAAACGATAGGAGGGTTGGGGTATGGATTTTTGCCTCACTCATAAAGGGAGCATCCAGTGAAGTAGACTGGACAGTAGGGTTTGCTTCAGTGACAAAGGGAGTTGTCCTCTGAGTTTGATATGAAGGATCTTGGCTTAATGTATTACTATTTGGGATTAGAAATATGGAAAACGCTATGTGAGATATTCCTTGGTCAAGGGAAGTATGTTATCATGATCCTTCATATATTTGGGATGATGGAATACAAGTCCATGACCAGTCCCATGGTGAAAAACCTGAAGAAATTGAGAGACTCTGAATCAAATTTGGTAGACCCCTCCATGTACTGGCAATTGATTGGCTCATTGATGTATTTGGTTAATAGTAGGTTGGACATTTGTTTCACTGTGAACATGTTGATCCAATTCCAGGTGGAACCGAGACATGATCAATGGATAGACACAAAGCACATTTTGATATATTTGTGTGGCACACTAAATTATGGTTTAAGATATGTTTCAAATAGTGATGTACAACTGCAGGGATATACAGATTCTGATTGGGCAAGGAGTGAAAGTGATAGAAAGAGTACTTGTAGAGTATGTTTCAGTTTGGGCTTTGCTATGATATCTTGGGCTAGTAGGAAACATAAGTTTGTCGCACTCAGCATTACAGAGGCAGAGTGTATTGCAGCTTGTGATGCTTTTACGAAAGCAATATGGTTCTGTAAGTTGGTTTTTGGACTATTTGACCATGCACTGGATTTGATCGTGATATATTGTGATAATAAAATCTATGTGAATATTTCAGAGAGCCTCATGTTCCATGAAAAGTCTAAGAACATTGAGATCAAGTACTACTACATCCATGATAAAGTCTAGAAGGGAGAAGTGAAGCTCCAATACATCTCCACCGACGAGCAGATAACATATATTTTGATGAAACCCTTGTCCAAAGGAAGTTTGTATACTTTAGGGACAAGCCGGGGATTGTGGAGATTACTCCCTTGGTTGAGAGGGAGTGATGATATTCCTTCATTATGGATATTCAGTGTGTTGCTAGACTAAAATTCTCTCTATAGAAAATGGTCCAGGTTGAACAAATTGTTGATGTATTATGGATTGACATTTTCTACAGAAAATGGTCCAGAACTAACATTCTTGTGTGGTACAGAGGGTGACCTGATCATGATGAATATTGGTACTCCCCCTATGGAAAGGATGGTGACCTGATTAGGGAGGTTGGTATAAGAATGAAATTTTCTCTATGGCACATATGGTGACCGTATTAGAGAAAATGGTCCAGGACTGATATTGTTCTATGGAACATGTAGTGACCTAATTAAAAGAATGGTCCATGTAGCCCATGGCATGGATTTCAATATCTGGAAGGAATGAGATTATTCCTGTGGCACAGATGGTGACCTGATCAAGAAGAATGGTCATTGTAGTCACGATACACTCTGTTGAGTGTGTGACAACTGTGGGATACTTAGTTGAGTGTGCAGGTTTCAACACCTGACTTATTCAAGCATCATGCTTGATTACTCAGATGAAGTATGGCCAAGAGAATTGATGCCATATGCTGGATGTATGGGATGAATTTGGTTCTACCTTATTTCTCTAACAAAACCCCTTCGCCCCCTCTGGTAAACTAGAAGGAAACACTTTGCACAGAGTGCACAACACAGTCTCACCCGAGATGAATTATAATTGACTTTAGGACCCAAATTTATACAGTCATGGAATGGATGTTTCTCATGGGGATGTTAGGCCTATTAATCTTCTTCTAATTCAATATTCTTCATTCATTATCTCGACCATTAATTTGACCCTTAACATTCATTCTGCATAAATACCATGTTTAATCTAGTGCGTGCTATAAATTAATCTTAACATACTTTTTCGTTTATCCATTCATTCATAAAATATAAAGCAACACATAAGAGAAACACACATAGAGACACCATATTTTATCGTGGTTCACCCCCCCTGGGTTATGTCGACACAAATATTCTTCTTATTTATTATTCTTGATGAAAATTTCTGCGTTGCACGCATTACATCAAAAGTATAGAAATGGTGAGGCTGACCAACATCACACAAGGCTCCACAGCCTGGGACCTGACCCTCAGTTATAATCCATCTGAATCTCCATTAGCTCCTTTTCTATTCAAACAAAAATGATACTTCGACTTGACAAAACATATCAAAGACTCAAGACCCAAAAAGGTTCTCCAAGTTACTTCTCTTCATACAAAAGTTGTCTAAGATATCCCCTAACTAACTCATACCTCATATTTATATTACAACAAGTGGGTTAGACCCATTACATTGACTACCAAAACCATAACCATAAGTGGATTAGGATTTTCCACATAATAAATTCCTTTTCATGGTTGGTCTTTGTTACTTTCTTTGAATCTATGATTCTTTTCCTTTATTCTTGGCACGCTGGTTCCTTTGCCTTATTACACACTTCTTTCTCCTAATATACTAGAGCGCGTTGGTTCCTTTGGTACATTCCTTATATGTATTCCTGGATTTTTGTGCTATTCCCCAAAATATCCTACTCCAACAAGCTCCCAACACTTACTTGTGGCTTATCCCGAGCCACTCATGCAGTGTTTTCCTCTCTGACATTTTTTTCCAACTCCTCGAATCGGCCTGAGATCACTTCAAAACAAGTCTTCACCTATGTGCTCTTCTCTACAACATACTCCAAATTATGCATGGTGAGATGTTCCTTCATCACATCTTCAACCTCCAACTTAATATGTTCCATCTGGCCCTTGGCTGCATCTATTTGTATCAAAATATTCTCTGCATCTTCCTGTAATGGCTCAGGTTGAGCCTGCATCATCTTCTTCTTTGTCTTCACAGTATTTAGTTCTACCTGTAAATTATTTAACTCTTGCACACTCCTCAACCTATCTTGAATGCTCATGGCCTTTTGTTTCTATTTCATCTCCTGCGTGGTTGTGTTGACGCTTTCTTCCTTCTGTTCCAATACGTACAACTTTTCATCCTCTTGCATACTTGTCTAGAGTTGTGCACTTTTTTCATATAACTCTGCAATGTCCTTAATACTTCACACCATGCTCTCCATGTTCCCTGCAACTTCCTTCTCTCTCTATGATATCACTTCTGGTGGCATGCTGGGTTAAATTGTTCCATAAAGTCTGTTATATGACTCTTGTAGTTTTTCATCGCTTGCGCGATCTTCCCAATTTTTTATTCTATATATATGTGTACCCCTTCTTTGATGTCATTGGTACTCTCCACTCATCTCTCCTAGAAATGAAACCATTTTTTGGATGTATGGGTCGACCTGGGTTCTACCTTAGTTCTCCAACAAAACCCTAGAAACCATTGACCCCTTTGGTAAACCAAAAGGAAACACTACGCACAAAGTGCATGGCACAGTCTCACCTGAGATAGATTATGAGTGACTGCAGGACCCACATGTCTGCATTCATGGAAGGGATGTTTTTCATGGCAATGTTATCCCTATTACTCTTCTTCTACTTCAACATTCATCATTCATTATCTCTACCATTCATTTAAACCTTAACATTCATTCTGCATAAATACCATGTCTAATCTAGTGTGCACTGTAAACTAACCTTAATAGACTTATTCATTTATCCATTCATTCATAAAAGATAAAGTAAAACATAAGAGAAACACACATAGAGACACCATATTTTACTATGGTTCACCCCCACTAGTTTACGTCCACAAAGATCCTCTACTTATTAATATTATTCATCAAAAGTTCTGTGCTGCGCGAATTACATCAAAAGTATAGAAATGGCGAGACGGACCAACATCACACCAAGCTCCACAACTTGTGACCTGACCCTCAGTTATAATCCATATGAATATCCATTATCTCCTACACTATTCAACCAAAACTAATACTTCGACTCAAAACATATCAAAGACTCAAGACTCAAAAAGGTTCTCCAAGGTACTTCTCTTCTTACAAAAGTTGTCTAAGATATCCCCTAGCTACCTCATACATCATATTTGTATTAAAACAAGTGGGTTATACCCATTACATTGACTACCAAAACCCTAACCCTAAGTGGATTAGGCTTGTCCACATAATAACTTCCTTCACGCGGTTGTTCTTCGTTCCTTTCTTTGACTTTGAGTTTCTTTTCCATCATTCCCGGTGCACTGCTTCCTTTTCCTTCTTGCACACTGCTTTCTCCTCATTTCTTGGCATGCACTGCTTCCTTTGGTCCATTCCTTATATTTCTACCTCGTTTGCTGTGTTGTACCCCAAAACAATATTCTCCAACACCATATGATGTGTCATATGACATGTTATTGTTGATGTTGAAGATGATGATGATGATGATGATATTTTTTGATATGTGTCTCTTGACAGTAGCTGTGTGCTACTACAGTGGTTGTGTACCACTGGCGAAGATTGTGTCTATCTAGATAGTAGGCATATGCTACTACAATGGTTGTGTACAACTGGTGGAGACTGTGTGTCTCTGGACAATAGTTGTGTGCTACTACAATGGTTGTGTACCACTGGAAATGTATGTGTGTCACTGGATGACACTAGTGATGATTTTGTATCACTGGAAAGTAGTTGTGTACTACTATGGCTTCAAAAATTCATGTTCTATTGGATGGAATTGTAGTACATGTGCGCTACTAGCTGATTTCCATGGAGACTACCAAATCTCTTGGGAGCAGTTGTGTGCTACTTGATGGTAGATACTGTGATGGATGATTTGAGCTACCGATGGCATGGTAGTAGCTGTGTGCTACTAGTTGATTGCAGAGTATTCAATGGAATACTAAATGAATACATTGTGGAAAGATACCTCCCTATCTAAGAGGGAGTGTTGATGTTTTGGTAGATGTAGGAGGAACTTTAATCTAGACAACCTTTCTTAGAAGAGAAGAAGATTTCAAAATTATAGGAAGATCATTGAACAACAAGATAATATCTCAGAGAGATTCAGTTGGCTTAGAGGGAGAGCCTGTAGAGGGAGTTTCCCCTCAGTTCAGGTGGGAGAGAGACATCTCCAAGGAATGATAGACATGTGTCATAAGTCTAGGGAGAAGTTTGTATACTTCAAAGACAAGCTTGTCATGATGTAGAATGTTTCCCTAGATGAGAGGAAGTGTTGATGTTTGGGCAGCATCGAGAATACATTCTCCTAGATTAATAATTAATAATATAATTGTTATATTTATAATATAAGGCATACTAAATATATATAATAAATAAGCAGTTATTTATTATCCAAGGGATGCATCCTTTCATGGATGGTCACCATATGTTCTCTATATATGGAACACTCATCATTGTAATAATATATCGATTATATATCATCTCATATAAAAATTCAACAATCCCTTCCCTTGCATATATTAATTGATGCTTTAGATACAACTATTGGAGTAGTTTTGGGGAAGAAAGAAGATAACCAACCATATGCCATTTATTTTATTAGTAAGAATGTTATGAACCAATGCCTTGAGAATGATAAAAAATCAATGTGTAACAATCCACTTTGAGGGGGGAACCTTGTTTTACAATATATTGAATGTACAAGATGATATATTATTGTCCTAAGACTACGCCTCATTGGTATATATATAGGAGACAAAGGGTACAACTATAATGAAATGGTGGAATGAAGGGTTATAGACTACATACAAATATAACACTAGAAATGTAATAATTCAATAAGGGGATGAATAATGGTTTTTACACATAACATGGGGATTTTTGTAGGGCTTACCATGGCCCTACCCTTCAATTCGTCCTCAACACTTGAATAACCATGGGTGCTTCTACAAGAACAACTCATCTTCCCATCTCACCTCTTCCACCGATAGGTTCTTCCATTTGATGAGGTACTCTGTAATTGCTTGATTTCTCAACTACTTAATCCTTGATTCAAGGATTATTTATGGTTCTAGTATGATTTTACTTTTTTCATTAATTTCTAGTAAAATAGTTTAGACTAGGATCTTGTTTATGATGACATTCTTTAATAAAGAAACATGGAAGCCTGGATATACACATGAATATGTAGGCAACTCCAATTTGTAAGCCATACTTCCAATCCTTTGCACAACCTTATAGGGTCTATAATATTTGGGTTCTAATTTATTATCCTTATTTTTTTTCTTGAGGGACATCTATTTATATGGTTGTAGCCTAAAAAATACCCAATCCCCCACTTGAAATTCCCTTTCACTGCGATATTGATATGCTTGTTGTTTCATCCTATTTTGTTCCATAAGCAAGTTGTCCTTCAATAGTTTGAGAACCTCTTGTTGGTTCCCTATATGGTCCTCCACTGCTTGAACCTTTTTATTCCCTTTCAAGGGTGATGTAATGGATGGAGGATGATATCGATAAAGTACAAATGAGGAATTTTTCAATGAAGTATGGAAGGATGTGTTGTACTATCATTCCGACAAGGGAAACCACTTGACCCATTGTGTCTGTTTATGTTAGGTACCTAACCTCCCCAACCCCTCACATAGGTAGAATAATATATTTCCATGTAATAAAGTCCAATATTAATAAGGCCTAGAAATAAGGAAGAATAATTCAAATGTAAGAAGACCTAATAGAAGCTTCCACTTCTAGAAGGATCTTCCTCTAGATTGTTATTTTGGATATATAGATTTAGTATAAATAGGAGTAGAGGGTATGAGAAATCTTGTCTGGGAGATTATTGTAATAGAGCTCTTCTGTTAGAATATAATGGATGTTCTCGTTTTACAATCGACAATATCACTATTTTCACCCAACCATAGGCCGAAGCCACCCTTCGAGCACCTTAACCTTGACAGAGAATCACTTCGGAAGCAAACCCTAGGATAGATAGCCAAACAAAGGGTAGCACACCTTTCCCACAAGATAGCACACCAAACAAGAGCTAATCAGATAATCCAAACAATAACCAAGAGATGGTCCAAGCCAAAACCAAAATCTGCTCGCTGCAATAGCTGCAATGACAGCTCTCCTCCAAACTTGTGCACAAACTAGGCAACTGTAGTGCGCACAAGTGCTGCTCTGCAATTTTGAGAATGCCTGCCAGAATGAAGACTGGCCTCCTCTATTTATATTAATTCTGGCTAACTGCCTGGGCTGACTTCTCATTCTGGATACCTATTTACTCATTGTATATTATTTCTTCTGGACGAATTCTTCTCTTGGAGGCTAATAACCTAATACAAATTATCCTCTTCAGTCGACTTGTCCTCTAGGGTTATTAGCCAACTCATTAGGGTTTCTTCTTGCTTATCAGAATATTCTATTCTTGTTAGGTTTACACATGGAGGTAAATACCTCCCGCAACTACCATAATATCAACACTCCCTCCTAGCTAGGGAGGTATTGAAGGTAATGTTCCTGAGCACAAACATACCATTTACCCGGTAGCATCAACATAGTCGTATAGACTATTAATGTCATCAAATGCATCATCTCTCGAAACCATACTCCATCTAAGTAATCAGACATGATGTTGGATAAGTCACTCACTCCATAGAGTGACACAAGAACCATTCTTCTAATATGGACATGTGTCCTAGAAGAATAAATGTCCTGGACCATTTTTCGTCTGGGAAATCTCTGTCCATTGATCATCCATCTAGTTGATAATCATTTCCAACACTGCTGATAGTCTTCAAGGGAATCAAAACAATATCATTCAATAGAACACAACTGTGTCTATCCATAGTAGTACACAACTACAATACAGTGGTACACTACCACACCAAGTAGCACACAAGTACTTGATCAATTACGTATAGTCACAAAGAGTGGAATAGATCCACCACAGTAGTATACATCTATTGTCTAGAGACATACAGTCTTCATAACAATCATCTGATATCAACCCGCACATAAAACATTGTTATGATATAAACTGAATTATCTGGGCCATTCTTCCACTCACATCTGTGAGATATTGGAAGAGCATCTTCCCTCAAAAGGTAAGACATCAATGATGAGATATGTGGACTATTCTTCTCAAAAAAGGAAGAATACCTGTCCTGATTTATGATCCTGGACCATTCCCCATCCTGGGCCATTCCTCCGACACTAGACTAAGTGTAACCTGGAGAGAATGAGTTTGCCCTAAGGAATGTCTATCCCTGATTGTTGAACCTGGACCATTCCCCACCCTGGGCCATTCCTCTGGCACTAAACACAGTGCAAACTGGAGAGAATGAATCTTCCTTAAGGAGTGACTTTCCGAATCATTTCCAAAGGAAATGACTATCCTGCACCAACCTCCAAAACGAACAATTCTCCATGTTAACCACAATGGGAAATCGTTGTCCGGTGAGGCAATCCAATCTTCTTGAATAACCCTCAAGAAGAGAGACTGCCCTAGACCAATCCCCATGTTAACCACAATGGGAAATCATTGTCTATGGTACATCAACAATCCATTGAACCATTTTCATTATGAAAATGACCGTTTGATCTAGACCATTTTCCAAACCGGAAAATGCCTGTCCATTAAAAAATCTCAAACCACTTTCCGAACTGGAAAGGAATTTCTCATGCTGGACCATTTTTGAACTGAAAAATGATTGTCCATCAATCAATAACACATCAATTCTCCCTTCCAACCTGGGAGTCATCTCTTCCTTTTTCAATAAGGAAGTCGTCTCCATGAGCTCCAGCTTGAGTATGCAAACTCTTTCATCTTGGACAAAAGCTTTACCAAAATTTCTACTTATCTGCTCATCTATGGAGATATGTATTGGAGAATGACTTTCTCCTTTCTAGACTTCATCGCGGATAATGTAATGCTTGATTTCAAATGTACTTAGGTCTAGAACACTGGTTTTCTCTAAAGGCTTCATGTAGCTATGATCAATAAAGTATATCATTGTTGGATTCCTCTTTGGTTCCTGCTAGCTAACAACATCGTGGCAAGGGTCAAACTGGAACATATCCATGTGGCACTTCTTCTTTCATCATGAGATATTTTTCATGGATTGGCAATCCATCATCCTAATCTTCTGAGTAATCATTCTAATACAATATCTCTGTTATAGAAAATCTTCACCATGCTTTTGTTGTTCATTGGAGGTTCTCCACCAAGTTGTCTTCTTCCATCTTCATATAAGGGTCTCTTTCTGGTATGCCTCAAAGCCTTGAGATTTCTCTTCATACACTCTTTGTTCAATTTCTCTGGAGAACAGTCGTTGCATTCATCTGATGTAGAACTCCAACCCATGGATATTGAAGATGATATAATGACTCATGTGGAGGTATGTCTAGTTTACTGGAACAAGTAATCATCATAGTCTTCTCCCTCCATCTGGGAGAACCTCTAGTCATGGATCTTGCAATGATTTCATTCATATACACTGTTCTTCATCACAACTTTCAGTTCCTTTTCTTGATTCTTTTAGTGAGTTCATATTAGGCTGGTAATCTTGTGATTCTCAATATAATGACTGGTTGTTCTGGCTTCTCTTTCTTTCTTGGAATCTTCATGTTCTTCCTCATGTTTTTCTTTATCTCTTGGGTCCATGGAGTTTCTTATAGATTCCATTCCATAAATATCCCACTTCTTCCTTTCATCATAGGATCACGGATGTGGATGGACAACCAAAGATAATTTAAGGCTTCTCTTCGAAGAAGACTTCTTTTAAGGTCGAACTGAACACATACTATTTTTCATGGCTGATACCATGGATATATACTTCATCATCTTCAATGGATCATAAGATTAGCTCCCTCCTAATCCTTTCTTCATGTATGAGTGCATGTTTTTCTTTTGGAAATATATAATTGGCTCCCTCCATCTAATATAGTCTACGCTTCCATCTGCATCCTTTTTGTCTTTTGCAAAGTGTCATAAGTCTTTCTCCAGTTTCCTCTTGATTGCTGACTTCTTTCTGTCTTAGCTTCTTCTAAGTTTCTTCAAGATCGATTCTGATTTCGGCTTATCTTGTAATAGCTTCCACATGATTTGTTTGATGTGTTTCATCCTTTCATGTGTATTATCTGACTTGTATAATGATATCAATCCTTATCTTTTTGTTCTTCCATAGGTATAGTTCTTCTTGGAACATATTATAGATATACAAGATATGTATAGAGACTATGCAAACAAGATATTTGCAAGAACTAAGAGGAGTATTGTTACCTTGTCTTTAGAGGAAGAATTATGTTTCGTCATGCTTGGTCTTCTTTAAAGGTTCCTTTTCTTCGACAACTAATGCTTCATGTGTTTCCTTCCTTTTCTTTAACTCAGGACAATGATTCTTGTAGTGACCATACTTTCGACAGTTGAAGCATTGTATTTCTGACATATCTTTCTCTTGATTTGGATTCTTCCTAGAGACAAACTTCCTTTTGTTCCTGAAATCCTTGAACCTTGATGTGAAGGCTTTATCATCATATTTCTTTTGGGGTTTATGTTTATCACTGATCCTTGATTCTTCTTGAGCACAACAAGGCCAAAGTTTTTTGAATGTAGGATACTGCTTCCTTGTGTTCATGCTTGCAGAAAATGCATCCCATGTCTTGGGAAGACCATTGAGTACTATGTTTACCAATTCCTTCTATGAAATGATTTCTTCAATAGATTGTAGTTGATCACTTAACTGAGATATCCTCACAAAGTATGATGTTATACTATCATCATCCTTCATCTTCATGTCACGAAGCTCATTCTTCAGACTCATTACTTGTCCAGTGTTTCTGACTGATAAGAGGTTTGTTAGGGCATCGTACATATTCTTTGATGAGTCAAGATGGGAGATGTAGGGTATCAAGTGGTATTTTATAGAGTCCACTATGATACTCATGGGATTGGTGTCACCGTCTTTGACCTTTTCCATAACTGTAACGTTCTGCGGTTCCTTCTCTTTTCCTTCTTCAAACTCTGGTTTCACGATCTTACCTTTCATGATATCCAACACTTTATTCTTGTAAAGGATGAGGTAAATCCTTTTATTCCAGGCTCTGAAGTTAGAATCTCCATCTAAATTGTTTTCTGACTTCGTAGAGTAAGTCATGGCTGCCTTGGTCAACAATAGATTTGACCAAAAACTCAAACTTGACGTATTGGCTTGATGAAAGTACCAGGAGATGTGCTAGGCTAGAGCGCATTGGTCTATCTAGAAATTAGGTCAATCCCTTCAATTAAGGTGCCTCAGCGAGAAAATTAGGGTTTCTGCAACTGCACCTTCTAGTAACCCTAGCGGTAGTGCTTTTGGTGTCTGCTCCTGCTAGAAACTCTAGCGATAGTTCTTTAACGAGCTTAATATCCTTATGGCTATGATTCCTTCTAGTGGTTAGAATGAATGAAGGAGGTGTGGGCCCATAACCTGTTAGAATATAATGTATGTGCTCATTTTACCGTCGACAATATCACTATTTTCACCCAACCATAGGCCGAAGCCACCCTCCGAGCACCTTAACCTTGACAAAGAATCACTCCGGAAGCAAACCCTAGGCTAGATAGCCAATCAAAGGGTAGCACACCTTTCCCCAAGGATAGCACATTAAACAAGAGATGATCAGATAGTCCAAACCATAACCAAGATATGGTCCAAGCCAAAACCGAAATCTACTAGCTGCAGGACCTGCAACGACAACTCTCCTCCAAAATTGTGCACAAACTGGGAAACCACAGTGCACACAAGTGCTGCTTTGCAATTCTGTAGCACCCATCCACAAGATGCTAAGCAAATAATCATTTATTCAAACACATACACAATAACAACTTCGTTT
>JASDQU010500429.1:33405-51382 GCA_032191745.1 Picea mariana
GGATTTGCACAAAACTATCCATCATCTCATTCCTTTATTGCGTGAGGGCTTCCTCAATCAACAGTTTGAAAGGATATCCTATCCCGTCATATTTCTTTTCTCCTTCCATGAGAGGTCGCTTGGGCGCACGAGATATTTTCTCCTCAAGAGAAACAAACTCGAGGCCCAACTCTTTGTACTCTGATCTCATTGGGGATATGCATTAAGATGACAAGGAGCAGACCACTCCGATACCACTGATTCGAATTTTATGAGAAGAAAGAAATGACTACAGATTATTAACAAGTGCTTAACACAAAATAATATAGATACAGTAAAACTGGTTTTCTATTCAATAAGGAAATAAGTTGAAACTATAAAATGTAGTGGAAACAAGCTTGTTGGAATGGTGGCGGCTTATCTCTGAGAAGAGATGTGACGGTTGTGCTCATTTGCAAGAATATCATTACAATGAGCATATAAAGGAATGTTTTAAAATAAACATGAATTCGAAAAACCATATACATCCAACAAACTAACCCTAGGAGATGAAGCACCAAAAGTCATGTGGGCCCCGTCTGGGTAAGTTAGTACATCAACTTCTCGGGGTCGTAACTTTTGCATACAGTATCCATTTTAGGTGTATGATAGCCCATTGGAAAGGTATCGTAGAGGAGATTAATTTTGGGGGACCAATCATGTATTTGGACATCATTGAGAAGATCGATCCTGAAAAAACTTCATTTAGGCCCTCAAAATGGTCCTGGAAGTTAAAACTGCTAAAAATAGTAAATTGCCAAAATTGCCAAAAAATTGTTTTGAGTCAGTTGGAAAAGGTGGGTGGCCACCGATATCCACCTGGATCACTAGGATAACATCCCCATGAATTTTTTGTGTGGTTTACCAAAAATCAATAACATACATGACTATCTATTTGTGGTATTTATCAAGCTTTGAAAGATGTGCATTCTTAGTCATTTTAGAAATACCATCAAAGGACAAGAATTAGAAAAAATGTTTCTTTGAACATGTCTAGGTGCACTTTGGGATACCTAGGAGAATCATCTTAGATGGGGATAGCATATTTTTCAATGTCTTTTGGACTACACATTGGGAGAATATGGACACCAAGTTAAATATATCTATAAAATTCCATCTTAACATAGACGGGTAGAAAAACGTATTAAACAGGATATTGGTTCATCTTTTAAGGGTTTACAAATAAAAGAATCCAAAGACCTAGGGTGAAAATTTGATTTATGTTCAACACTCTTGTAACAAAGTGGTCCACACTTCTACTGGTAAGTCCCATTTTCAAACATGCTTTGGGTATTTCCACCTTCTCCCTTGGATGATGTATATGGATAATAGAAGAGTGAAGAAAGACATCATAAGAGATGCATTGAAAGTTGAATTTTCTTTTAAAATATTAAAATAATCAATTTTAAATTACATGGGAAATTGAGGAAGACAATGAAAAAAACAAGACTTAACATGATTAGCACATAATTGAGAAAACATTCAAGGTGCGAGATAGAGTTTGGTTTTATATAAACAAATAAAGGATATAGGGTCTTGGTAAGAATATCAAGGCTCTATGGTATGGTCATTTTGAAATATTATAGAAGGTGAGTGATAATGCATGTTGGCACAAGGGAAGACCTAGGGTTCAATGCTTCAACAACGCACCAACAAAACCCTAACTACCGACCCTTTCGACAACACCTGTGAAGCAGATGAAGTCTCACCCGAGGTAGAGGTAGGGGGTGGTTGCAGGACTCAAGTTTCTACAACCTAGCTAGGACATAGATCTTTCATCACAGTACTTAATAGAGCACTTAGCAGTTAGCATTCATTATCATTTAACCCTTATTCACATCACAGGTAAAACCCTAATTATAGAGAATCACAGTATTCAACAAGATCTAACACACCCAAGCACTTATCAGTTAGAGATAGATCAGATCTAGTATTCATTCATATTACTAAGCACTAAGATACTATATCAGATGCATCTAACATACATAAATATGACAAAACTAAGTATAAATCACATCAATCACATAAAAGAAATCATAACACAAGATATGCATGGTTCACCCCCACCATGGGGCTACGCCCACCAACTCTTCATCTTATTTATTATCTTCTTTCAATATTCTTACATGCACAGATCCATAAAACCAACTCCGCATATGACAAGAGATCTACGCGCACCTCGCTGGATCCTCCTTCCCTGAGCTTGGAACAACACAAAGCCTATTTACAATCACTTGTACTCATCTCTACAAGTTCTTAACACACAGTATGCAGAGAGCTAACTCAATCATATAGATCAAACTCTATCACTTAGCACTTTCAGACTAGTCACTACTTCTCACATCACCTAACTACCTATTTATACATTACAAAAGGGGCCTAAGCATGGGTAAGACTCATGGGCCGACATCCCATACCCATTACATAAACCCTAAACCCAAAAATCCCACAAAAGAGAGTGATATCCCACGATCTCTGATTCGCCTTTGACCAGCCTGTCGAAGTCCCAAAATTTGTCAAACATGACCAACGTTTCCACAAAACTTGGTCAAGGGCCAATAGGCTCCCAACACTCACCCGTGACTCATCCTGAGTCACTCTGATTTGGGAAACTCTACCTCAAAGGCCTCGATCTTATCTCGAGTTTCTTCGACCTGTTGTTTCGCCAGAGCCTCCTTTTCGGTGAAGTCCTGAATGACCTTCTCAGTGAAAGGTCCTTCAATTCGCTATTCAACTAAGGTGACCACTTGTTATAGTTGTGCATATTGTCCTTCAATCTCCTCAGAAAGTGTGCAAGCTTTATCCTTCCCTGGCTTGAGTCTCTGGGTCACTTCCATGACTTGCATGGACCTGTTGCTGAACTCTGTGCTATTCCTGTGAAATTTTAATCCTCTCGACCGGTGAGAGTAGCTTCAACTATGTTTGTACTGTTGCTTCTTGTTTCTTTTCCTCCTAGAGTTGTGACTTCAATTTCCTTAGTTCAAGTTCCTTTGCAAGGTGCCCATAGGTCTGTGCACTTCGACTACTGAGTTGCTTGCATTCCAAGGCCAATGCTTTGATTCTCTCAACTGCACTCTAGGTAGTATCCTCTCTCTAATCTTGCACTTCTTGTAGAGTGTTGGGCATGTCTTGTAGTTCCAGTTCTGCTATTCGTGCTTGGAGCTACTGAATGGCTTCTATGAGCTTTGCCACCTGGCTCTCAGTGGTTTCTTCTTCCCTCAGTTCTAAGCCTGTCATAGAGTGAAGTGCTCTCGTGACTGCTTCTTTAACTCCCATTTGCGTCACGAGCAATTGTTCTTTATTGTTCTAGATCTGCACTCTATCCTTTGTAAGCTTCACCTGGAGATTGTCATTTTCTTGTTGGGAAACCCGACATTGCTCTATGGCTTCCTCTTTTTCTTTCTTCATATCTTATGTGGCCTGTTCTTTTCCTCCTGGACACGATGAAGGAGATTTTCTGTTGAGTCTGCTAGTTTGCGTAGCTGGGAAGGCTCATCTCCCAACTATGTTCCTTCTGATGGTGATGGGACAGTAGAAACTATGTGGCTCAAATATTGAGCCTATTGTACTCCTTTGAGCTCAGCTTCGATCTTGTCAAACATTGTCTCAGGTTTGGCTTCGCTTCTCTGCAAGATATCCTCCTAGGTGTATGACACAACGGGAATGATAAGGTCAATGTCATCCACCATTAGCACAGTCTGAAATCATGGTTTATTGGCTTTTGAATTCTTTCGTGATGAAGGTTTCTTTGGGGAAACCTTTATTTTCTTGGATGTCTCTGTCTCCGTTAGGGGATCTTTAGGCACTGTTACTTCTCCCTGCTACTGCTTGTCTTCTTCCCCTTTGTCCACTTCTTTGTCTACTTTTTCACCTCCTCCCCCTTCATGTGAGTTTGATGCAGTCTCCTATGATGTGTTGTGTATTTCCTGTACATATTCCCTCTTTTTCTTCCTATTGTTGTTGGGTGAATCATACTCTTCGCTAGTAACCATAGGGCTTCCAATGAGGTTGGGGTTGAAAAGTTCTACCTATTCTACTGGTACAAGGAACTCTTTAGGCCAATCCTTGGTTATTTCTTCCATGTCCTCCTTTGTGAGCTTATAATAACTCTGTAGCTCCTCCTTGCTTTCATCTCTATGTGCAGTGATATATATGAAATGCCTATCTTCGTGGAACTTTGCGAATGGCCTGAATCGATGCATCGTATTCAGTGTCATGCGAGGGAAGGATTCAATAGCCCTCTTCAGCTGCAAGTAATAGGTGTGGAACACTATGTTTGACTGCCATTTTTTTTCCATGTCACTCGAATACCATAGCATAGTGAACTTAGAAGCTAGTGGTTCAGACAACTCAATCTTAGGGAAGGTCGCTCCTTCCGACATATCCTAAGAAATGAAGGCAATGAGAATCAACAACCAACTAAAATGGAACTCATAGCCCTGATCCTGAGATTCACAGAATTCTTGTTCTAACTGGTTGACGAGGTAGATCACCCAGTTCAGTTGCATCCCTTCAACACATTTTCTTGCGAGGTCGACGACAAGCCCCATGACCTGTGTTGGCCTATTCTTCCTAATGAGCTTACCAACGATCAACTAGCAAGCTAGGCACACTGCACCATTCTGGATGGAGGATACCTTATAGCCCTGCTTCCCCTTCTCCACATTGCCATAGGTGTATTTTATTGTCTATGCTAGGGTGCGATCTACAACCTTCCCTGGGTAAAAATCTCGTGGGTCTGGTCCTTGCATGCTTAGTCCGATGATCTGGTGGATTAGTGCCGTATCTACTGTGATGCGCCTGTCCAACCATAGTTAGCTGCCATGGAAGCATGACAAAAGGAGTTTAACACATGCGTTAACCTTTTGGTGTCTTCCAAAGTGTGGTAACTTCATCACATTGAGGATTGTGGACCTCGCAGCGCCCATGGTCCATGGCTAGGGGATTATTTTCAACTTCTTCCCCATTGTCTTGGTCAAATACTTATGAGGTGCGAGCATGCCATATTTCTTTCAATATCCCAAGTTATAGTCATTGATCTTCAATGTCATAATCCTCTCAAACTGTGGTTTGACTGCGTGTATCCCCTTTGAGAGGTACACAGTAATCAATGTGTAGTTGAAGTCCCTCAGGATGCTGTCATGACTCATCACACTAGTTAGAGGTGGGATATAGTCAGGCAAGACCGATAGAATGAGTTTCACATTTTCCAAGTCATGACGATGCTTGGTTTGTTTCTCCATCACAGTTCAAGAGGGCCAAGATCGATGTGCAGTTGATGAGGATTCTTGCACTCCTCTTGTTGACAAAGATTTTTCTCTTGTGGACATGACCTTCTCAACCATGAGGTCTATGAGAATATCTTCAATGGATTTTTCTACTGCACTAAGGTCACCTGAAAAACACACTCAAGATCAGATATCTCAGGTCGATGAGCAATTAATGAAGGTAGCAGGAAGGATGGCGAAGTTTCAATAAGAACTGCATGAAAGAAACTAGTTCTCTGTGGGCTTGAATAATCACAATTGGAAAAAGTGTTCATGGTGAAACACTCGATAGGATAAATAGAAAATGTCATAATGAGCTCCTCCAATAGGCAGGAACACCTCAATCAATGCAATTCCATCCATTATGGCACGGTCCCAATGGTCCAATGGTGAATGTTCCGGCAATAACTGCGTTTCTATCCATTTTGGAGCATCATTCTAACAGTCTGGATGCCTCCAATGGTTATATTTCTTTGCCATGGCGAAGTGCCAGTCGGTGATGTTCTGCTATTCTGGCAAGGTTCAATTTCTGCAAATTTTCCTTCAGCGAAGTCTTCTCTGGAATCTCCTGCAATTTTTTTGTCTTTGCTTTCTTCTTACTGAGATTCCTTGCTTTGTTCCTTGTGATTTGAGTCACTGGGTTCCTCTTTCCATTTTGATTCTTTCTTTCTCTTATCATAGTAAATTCGCACTGCTGAGGATCTTTCACAAGATTTGAGGGTAATACTTCTTTTCTTACTGTTTCTGGAGTAGGTGCACTACTCTCCTTCATGGATAAGTTCTTAAAGTATTCCTGCATTCTTTTAACTTTGACAGCTAGGTCTCTTTCCCTTAGTTGCTTCGACGTGTCATCTTGTTATTCTATTAAGCGCGCTATTCTCCTAGCCATGAAATCCTTTAAGTCTTGCTTTTTCTATTTTATAGATTCCTCTTCTGCTTTCCTTCGGATCTGATCTCTCTTAGTCCATGTCTTTCCTAACAAAAGTGCAAAAGGAGCGTTTTTCTCAACAAAATTTATGACCTTGAATTCTTCTTCTGTTGATGTTCTGTGAGCACTCATAAGTACATGGGTAAGTCTTCCACAGGGTTATCATCTTTCTGTTAAACAATCCTATTCCTCCCAATGAGGGAACCATAGCAGGCTTTCCTAAAATTTCCCAAGTACTTTCTGTCTTAATTTTCACCTGTTTTTTTTCATCGAATACATAGTCTATGCCAAAGTCTCCTATTCTTGTTTCTATGTACTCTTTCTCTTTTAAGGTCTATGATAAAATGATATCTTTGTGATCATTCAACATTTCTTTCATCTTCATTAATATAGTCTTTGATTCTCTCTGGTGATCTAGCATATTCTTAGTCTCTTGAACTTCCTCATGGTTTTCTTGTCTCATGTTCATCTTTTCAACTTTAGCAATCATTCTAGGGAAATCTAAAACTTCATGTTCGGTAGCCTTACAACAAAAAAAAATAGGGCCTCAATAAGGGAAGTCCTTAACAAGATGTCCTAGTCTTCTGCAACTATAACAAAGAGCCAATCCTCTCTTTCTCTTAAAGGATCCCCAACCCTTCCTGTACTGCTCACTGGGATCATAGTGATGAACCTGTAAAAAATTCTTGCTAGGATCCTGCATGCACTTAGTCCAAAAATTCTTTCTATGCACAAGGATAACATATCTTTCATTATTTATTTCATATCTATTCATATCAAATCTTCTTTCTTCTATTTGTGCCCTAGTTTTTAGGCTAGGAAAAAGTCTATCAAACATACCTAGATCCATTCTTTTGAAGAAAAAATTTCCACTTATCTTACCTTTATCAGAGCACAAAGCTTTAAGATCTTACCTCTTTTCTTCATATCAGACTTTTCTTCTTAGCACAGAGCTTCGCAAGTCAAGTAGAGTACTGTGTACCATAGCAACAAATCTACGCACATAGCCTTCTTCTTTTCTTTAGTTCCTAGCAATCATAGTTTCTGATCCCGACAACAGAACCATTTTTTGGCACAGGGGCAGACCCAGGGTTCAATGCTTCAATAGTGTACCAACAAAACCCTAATTACTGGCCCTTTCGGCAACACCTACGAAGCATATGAAGTCTCACCCGAGGTAGAGGCAGGGGGGTTCCAGGACTCAAGTGTCTACAACCTAGCTGGGACATAGATCTGTGATCAAAGTACTTAACATAGCACTTAGCAATTAGAATTCATTAGCATTTAACCCTTATTCACATTGCAAGTAAAACCCTAATTACAGAGAAGCGTAGTATTCAACAAGATCTAACACACCCAAGCACTTAACACTTAGAGATAGATCAGATCTAGCATTCATTAATATTACTAAGCACTAAGCTACTATATCAGATGCATCTAACATAAATAAATATGACAACACTAATCATAAATCACATCAATCACATAAAAAAAATCATAACACAGGATATATGTGGTTCACCCCCAGCGTGGGGCTATGTCCACCAACTCTTCGTTTTCTTTATTATCTTCTTTCAATCTTATTACATGCACAGAGCCACAAAACCAACTCTGCATAAGACATGATATCTACGCGCACCTCACCAGATCCTCGTTCCTTGAGCTTGGCACAAAAAAAAGTCTTTTTACAATCACTTGCACTTAGCTCTGCAAGTTCTTAAAACACAATATGCACAGAGCTAAATCAATCACATAGATCAAACTATAGCACTTAGCACTTTCAAACTAGTCACTACTTCACACATCACCTAACTACTTATTTATACATTACAAAAGGGGCCTAAGCATGGGTAAGATCCATGGGTCCACATCCCATACCCATTACATAAACCCTAAATCCAAAAATCTCACAAAAGGGGTCGAGATCCCGCGATCTTAACTTCGCGTAGCGCTTTGCCTTCAACCAGCCTATCGAAGTCCCAAAATTGGTCAAACATGACCAACGTTTCCAAAAAACCTGGTCAAGGGCCAATAATGTCTATAGACTTAGTCCACCACAATATATGTGCATCTACTCAGTAGTGAATGTGGAAAATGTAAAAATATATGAGCCATCCATATTGAATCAAGAAACTAAGGAGCAAGTCCTACCTACCATAAGTACTTAGTACTAGAATATTAGGTATATTTGTAAAAGGATATGATTCTATAGAAGAAGTCCAAAACTATCAAATAAGTGAAACGTGAACTCTAGTAGATAGGGTTGAAAGGAGAACTTCAAGAAAAGGCTAAATGGTACTCCATGAAGAAAGAAGAGAAAAATTTTCCTCACCTAATTTAATAAAATATTTTTGGGACCAAAATCCTCCCTAAATGGATAGATATGATATAAAATGGATCACTATATATATTCCCATCTATATTGGTACTTTCTGGGTGGAAAAATTGGAGGAATTGACTTTCAGGTTCTAGTATGGTGATTTGGGGTCAATAACCTTCCAGAACTAGTTTGAGGCATAAATGACACCTTTTAGGGTAAACAATATGTGATTGTATCTCCTTTCCCATCAAAATTGTTATACACGCTGAAATCTTTCCAATAATGAAAAAACCAAATCAATCGGATTTCATATATGGAAGTTATTCCTCGTGCAAGTTGACCTACCATGTTAACTACAATGATAACTAGTAGATGGTGCATCAACCCCCATTACTCACATAGGTGGGGCTATTGATGTGTATATTTTCAAGGATATTCTAGTCACTAAAAATCCATAATAGCAATTAAGGGTTGAGACATGAAAAAACCCTAAACCTAACACTAGATGGCTATGAAGCTATGTTAAATATTGGGCCACTAGGAAGAGAGGGGGTTTTATTATTTTGGTATTTTTATTGTTCCATAGTTGAGAAGAGCATATAGGAGTGGTATATTAAAGAACTAAAGAGGAGGTATCTAATGTCCCTCAATTTACAAACATTTAAAGATTTTAATTTTTTTTTATAGTTTATGATGTGGAGGAATTGGAAAAAACTTATGTGAAATTATATCATCATATACATTGATGATGGATGTTTTTTTTATCTTTAATTTTAATTTATTTTAGTTAAAAAGAAGTAAATTGATTAGAGAATCCAACTACAAAGAATAAATCATTATTCCATGGGTGAGTGAAAATGATAAAAAACACCACAGTAAATGATTGTCCATGGGACAAGTGGAACCCTAATCCCAAAGGTGTGGGATGTGAGGGAACAAGCTATCACAAAGTTAGGCCAAGAACATTCCCTAGGGTTTGGGATGAGGCTAACTTGAAAAAGACCAAGGAAATCTATTTTATACAAGTATATTATGAGGAAATATGTCATTGACTACTTGTGAGGAAATTAAGTTCGATGGTTTTGAGAAAGAATCAAACCCTAAGATATCCGGAAAAGGTTAACCTATGGAATAATGATTTAATCTCGTGGGTGACAACAAAAAATAATCTTGATTGTTTGTGTCTATGGTTTGGAGGAAATGGTTCTCTACTGAACTTGTTTCAAGATTTTGAAGCAAACTCAAATATGTTATTCAAATTTTATTTATTTGAGTTTTGTCAATAATTTAATACTCTCTTTGTAAAGAATAGTTGTGGTTCATATATATTATTTATTATAGTAGAGATTATTTGTGAAATTGAAATATTGATTTATACCTAATAGAATAGAATAAAATACTATGTTCTTTTATCTTTGAACACAAGTAGGAATAAACATTAAAAGTCAGTAACTTATTTCCTATATTAAAAAAAGTAATATTACAATAATAAAGAAAAGAAGCCATAGAAGAGTGTGTAGATTGTTGTTCATATAAAAATCTAATTACTTATAAATATTGCATAAGGAAAATAAAAATTACTTATAAATATTGTAGAATGAAAATAAAGAATCTATTTTTATATAATATTACAATAATAAAGAAAAGAAGCCATAGAAGAGTGTGTAGATTATTGTTCATATAAAAAGCTAGAAGGAAAATAAAGAATCTATTTTTATATAGAACAAAGTTATAACAGGGTTTTCTTTATATGATTTTTTTTCTACATATTGATTTATTTTCATAAATTAGGTTATTAAAAAGATTAAAAAAATGCATATTAGAAGAAATATATAAATTATATTATAGTAAATAAAATATCATAAATTATATATCATGATGACATGCATAGGGTTCCTTACCAGAAACCCAGTTCGAAACTACTTTAGAAATAACAACATAAAAGTTTAAAAGAAAACATCATAAATATTATGAGACAATACAAAGAATCATACTAATACTTTCTTTTCCAAGAAGGACAAGAATGTCAATAAGAGTTAAAGGATTTATATATATATATATTTATATAAAGAAATAACCGGGGTTGAAAATAATATAATGGTATAAAATAACTTAAGTGTAACTCTCAATAGGGTTAATACAAACATTTATATTAAATGCATATATAAATAGCGGGTCAAATAAATGTAAAGAAAGATATTTACGTCGAAAGGTGTATATCTATTGACAATGGGCACAATTAATCACCTTTTAATCTAAAATTTTAATCTGATGGTTAACAATTGAAGATGCTGGCATATTCTTAGTCGTCCTCCCAAATCAATGAATGTGATTTATTCTTCATAGCTTCCTTATATTTTTGAATGCATTAGTTAACCTGTTTACTTTTTAACATTTACCTAATCATATTAAGAAATCACTGTAACACTATATGATTGCCACGTTTCATTTTCTGAAAGTTTTATCTCTGACTTTTCATTTTCCAGTTGTCTGCACATTTCTTTTTGGCGTTCATCAACCACGATTTTGAATGGCTGTGCTAATTACAATTTCATTCTTAAACCACAGACAAGAAGCTTGTTTAATATTATTTACATGGAGATTATGAAAAACAAATTATCACCATGGCAAATTAATCCAATTTTCTAGTGGTGAGTTGCATCATTACTCAAAACCAAAAGCTTTCCTTAGCATTGTGCTTAAGAAAGGGAAACCGAAATCTAGATAAAATTCCAAAGGAGACATATTGAAACCTATGGCGTAGGCCGATAGCTCGAGAACTTACCACTCGAAAAAAATTGAACAAAAGGGTTGGAAATGAGGTCATAAACCAAAATGTATTAAATATTCGAGTATTTTTTAGGTGTAGTACTGTCATAAATGGTGTCAACGATGTGGCATATTTGTTGGGATTTGGTGACAATGAATTTCAAGGATGGATTTGGATTTTATTATTCTGCATTGTTTGCAACTAAAATAGATCAAGTTAGAATATGGATAGGGATTGCATTTAATAATCAATTTCTTGCAAATGTATATAAATACATGTAAGCCCGTAGAGGTAGAGAGAGAGAGAAATAGAGTGAGAACTTGCTAGTCTGTTGTAATCTCCATGATCTGAATAATAAGACAACCGATCCCTATGCTTGGTGGACATAGCCCAACGTTTGGGTGAACCACATGAAATCCCCGTGTTTCTTATCTGTGTGATTGTTAATTATCATATGTGAATTGTGTTTTTTGCATTTGCAATTATAACAAGTAGTATTAGAGTTGATTGAAGAAGAGGACATCAAATTTCGGAGAAACAACAACATCTGTGTGAAGTGTGTCGAGTTCAACATCACTGCAGGTCCTTCCTATGAAAAGATACAATGTCATACTAATTAAACTTCACACACATTCAAAAACCTGAAATCGTCGCGGTCCAAATGTAACGGGAGGTGCAAAGACTCTTTAAGATCACCGCACTCTAGGTGTATCAAGATGTGCGAGGACGACTCCTTAAGTTAAACATTCGTATGAATTTTTTTCCTTCTCAAAAATTAAAGTATGGTTTTAAGAAAGTGGAAAGGTATGGTTTATTATTATATTTGGAATTAAATATAATATAAAGGTGGAAGATAAAATTAAAGGTATGGTTTTATGAAAGTGGAAAGGTATGGTTTATTATTATATTTGAAATTAAATATAATATAAAGGTGGAAGATAAAATATAGTATTTTAATAGAGTACCTTTTATGTGAGGTGGATCTCACGTGGATGTCATGTAATTTGAAGTGGATATAAAAGGTTTTATGATATATATAATTTTTTTATTATTATAAACCTTTTATGGTTATCACTTAACCTTATTTATTAAGGATTCCAATTTAACTTCATTTATTTTTTTTTCATATTATTTTTTAAAAGTCTTTGGGTTTCATAAGCAATGGGTATTAGGGGATTTTGGGTTAATGGTTAAGATGTAGAGTTAGAAGTTTGAAGTTGAAAAGTTCAGCGGTAAAAGAAACTTTGAGTTATGGGAGCTCAAGATGCATGATTTACTGGTGCAACAAGGGTTGCAAAAAGCATTGATAGACAAGTCAAAGAAACCAACAACCATGAAGAATGAGGAATAAGAAGATCTAGATGAAAAATCTCTTAGTATTATTCGTTTATGTTTGGCAGATGATGTTATGCTTAATATCGTAGGAGAGGATACAACATGAGGCTTATGGAGCAAGTTAGAAAGTCTATATATGATGAAATCCTTGATGAACAGGATCTACTTGAAGAGACAGTTGTACAGTTGGCAGATGAAAGAAGGTACAAAATTTGTTGACCATTTAAATAACTTCAATACTGTAACATACCCGACCACCCAGAGGCCGGGCTACGGCACTTAAACAGGCTGCAACACACCCAACTACCCGTAGGCTAGGCATGCTGCAGTCCCAAGACTCAATTCTCTGATCTCTAATTAGAAAACAAAGGACTTCTCAACAATGTTAGAAGCATGCACACCACATGCATAAGACAAGATCCATGTCACAACATAAAAGAGATAAATAATGTGCCATGCACAATAAATAACCAGTAGACAAGTACATTAGAATACATATCTCAAAGATAATTAAATACACATCGGAATACATTAAACAGAAAACACAGAAAGCACTTATCTTTGCAATTAAACGTTCATCAACTGGCTGCATACCAATGATGTTCCTCCCAACCATAGACATTGTTGTTCATTTACTCTCAACAACAAGTCACCCTCGAGCCAGGGCTATGAATTCACAAGGATGGGTCCTAGGCCAAGTCTAAATACACAGTAGTTGGCTAAGTAGCTCTCAACTTTCCCAACCTCACAACAATCCTAATTTCCATCTCTCTTTCCCCCTCAGCCTGCACAACCCTAAGAAATGAACACCTTTCTCTGCCATGCAGTCCCTGAGGCTATTCCATTTCTCTCTAGGGATCTAGTGCTACTGGTCATGAAATCACCCTACTGGAAATTCCAAGGACTCTCAGCTGTGGATAGTTCCATCCGAAATTCCATCAAGTTCATGCACACAGGCATCCATTCCCTCTAGGAATGATCAATAAATCATTACAACCATTCAACGATGGCTCTCCTCTTTCTGCCATTTGTTTCCATGCTCAGCCCAAGAGCACACGAACTAGCAGTAGTGAGTGAAGAGGAAGAAGAAGGAGTGAACCAGTGAGAAGAGGACGAACCAAGGGAAGAATGACCCCAAAACAGCCCAATGGATGTTTAAATAATTACATCAAGACAAGAGCCACATGGCCTCCCTCTCAAGAAGCTCATGTAACCCCCTCTTCTCCATAAAGTCAATTATGGGTAAATAAAATAATAATAACAAGTTTTAGCCCCTCAAGCCCCCTCTCTCGTGGAATCATATCCCCCTATCTCTTTTGTCCTTGTTGGTCTTGCATCCAACAGTGTATTTTGTTAATGTATAGGAAGTGTTACATTTCTTAGGCACTCTGGTCCCTTTTCAACTTTACTGGCTCACCAACCTAAGTCATATTTACATAATAAATTATAGTTTATAAGGGTTAGAACCGAGATGTTACATCACCCTCCCCTTATTTTTGCACTATCTTGAGTACACAACACCATTCCAATGTTATTAACATTACAATTCCAGGCTCTCTGGCCTTAATTCACACAAGCAATCCAACCCAATCTTGTATACATAGGAACTCTAGCCTAAAACATGTATGCATAAGAATTCTGACCCAAAACATGTATGATGATCTTAATAATTTATATTTTTGGAAGCAGTTCCAACCAACAAGCTCTCCTTCCCTCTCAGCCTTGCACAACCCAAAGAAATGAACCCCTCTCTCTTCCATTTAGTCCCTCAGGTTGTTTGACTTCTCCTCGGCTTCAGTACACTCAGCTAGGAAGTTTCAGAGTTGTGGGTTCCAGAATTCCAGTTGTAGCAAGTCCATTGGACTTTCTTCCTTCCATTCTTTTGTCATTTACTTGCTCCAACATCACCTTTTTTTCTCTCATAGTCTGGTACTTTTCTAGATATTCAACATTCATCATTTCCCTACAATAATTCAAATTAGGGAGCATGTCAATTCAAAATTTGTGTATAAAATTCTTATTCTTTCTCAGATTGTAAGAGTAAATTTTCATAATCCAATACAATACTTATCTGTGCGGTTCATGGATCTTCATCCATATGGTTGTCTCGTTAACTTGGTTCACGGTTTTCCTTGACATACCCATTGTGTGCATGACCCAATGATGCAGGAGCATCGCCAGCAGCAAAGAGAGTGCGAAGGTGGAAGACAGCTAGGATGAGCGCAACGCGTTTTTGCACATGTTGAAAATGTTTTGAAATATTTTGAAAGACTAAGGAAGGAATATTAATGAAATAGTTAAGGAAGGCATACGTGCATTTATGAATAAGTGATTGTAAACATATCTTGAGCAATATGCTCTCATCTGTCAATGTAAAAGGCATTTATGTCCAGTTAATGAAAGTAGGTAGATTTAAATTCCAGATTAGACAGTTTTAGGAATAGAAGGGAAAATGACTATAGACACCCTCATCTTTCTATCATTGTATCAATCAGAATTAGATCAATTAAGCACATTAGCATAGAGAAGAGGAGAGCTGTAGAGAAGAACTCATGTACAGAAGTTCTGAATTAATATATGAAGCTTTGATTCAGATTCATGGTGTTATGATGCTTTCTATGTATACATGCTAATTGATCTTCTTATGGTTGTTTTATTCTCTCTGTCATGCATTTGTTGTTAAGCTATGTATGTATGATTTCATGTTAAGTGTTTGAAGTATGAAAGAGAGAAAGAATGAGTTTAAATTGTTTCTCTTCCTGAGTGAGAGAGTTCCTGCAAGAAGTGCAGTGAAACGTTCACAAGGAGCGTGTTGATGAAAGTTCAACGTTTATCTATGAAAGCTCAGGAGGGATACCGTTGTTCTCATTTTAGCAGAATTGCAAGACAAGCACAGAAGCTATGTAAAGTGTGCGCAGAATGGTCGAGACCTTAGAACTTATCAACTAAGGTTGAGAGATTGAAGGACTGCTGTTGCAGAGAAAGTGCACAGAGTCATGAGTTCAAGTACGCTGAAGTATTTGAAGGATTGCCGCAAGGAGTGCATGCAGGAGTCTCCTTGAAGACCTGAGTTTGAAAAGAAAGCTCAGAAGGGTTAGGGCCTTTGAATCATTCAAGAGAAAACAGGAAGCTTAAGTCATTGTGCAGAAGTCACGCACCAGAGAAGGATCGCAGAGTTGATTTTGAGCCAGAGGTTCTTGAGGAGGAAACTGAACGGTCGGAATTCTCCAAGGAGAACTCCCAAAATAGCGAGGACTGTAGGATCCAAGAAAGTTGCGGGGGAAGTTAAGCGTTGGACAGATCCACCTTCGAAAGGCAGGATTTAACGTGGACCGTTGATTTTGATCATTGGACCGTCGAGATCGTTTCGACATTTCGGAGGTCATAATTATGAAGTGTGGATGAAACCTTTGGTTGATCAAATCCCTAAAATGCGAAAAGAGTTTCTTGTATAAAGGCGAAGAGTGACGAGGTCAAAATTTTGGAACTTCAAAATTCAGGGTTTTGGAGGTCCCGAGGACGAGTGACCGGGACACAGGGGGGAGGAAAGCTGAAGTCAGTGGCGAGAAGGGTCTAGTGTTTGGTATTTTGGGTTTCAGAGGTCAAAGAAGTAAGGTGCTTGACAACAGGATTCACAAACTTACGAAATCTGGTATCCCGAAAGGAAAAGGGGAAAGTCCTAATGTCAGTTGGGTGTTGATCATGGAGTTCATTCCAGTGCAAAGATCACATGAGCATAACTCAGAAGGACCTGTGACATACACTTAGTTGGGTGTGTGAATAAATTTTCCGAAGGGGAAATTAAAGAGCCAGTCAGACTCTAAGGGGTGAAATTGAAAGATCCTGTTCGGACTCCGAGTTGAGGGTTGGGCGTCTGCGTTAGTGTGGTATTAGAGAAATTAAGAGTTCTTTTCTTTTTGTAAAAGATAAAAGAGAAAATATTTGTAGCCATGCTGCCGAGAAGAAGAGACAGACCAATGCCTGATCTAGCAATGCAAAGGGAAATGTGTAAACTACATGCTAGGCTTGATGCCATGGAGACAACACAGAGGTGCATAGTCAACGTTGGGGATATCAACAAGGATGAAAGTGAAAATGAAGCTGGAAACGAAGGAGAAGAAGTCACAGTCGAAGATGCAGCAGATGAACGCCTATTTAGGGTTGTTGCAAGGATAGGTGCCAGGGAAAAAATGGAGATTCCCATGTATGAGGGGAACCTAGACGTTGAAGAGCTTCTAGACTGGATTAGAGCTCTGGATAAATATTTTGACCATGAGGATGTCAAGGAAGACAAAAAGGTTAAACATGCTATTACTAGACTTAAAGGGTATGCAACATTATGGTGGGATGAACTGCAGGCTGATAGACGCTACAAAGGCAAGCAGAAAATCAAAAGTTGGGATAGAATGGTTGCGAAGATGAAAGCCAAATTCATACCTAAGGATTATCAAATTACTCTGTTTCGGAGGATGCATAACTTGAGACAAAATTTGATGATAGTGAAAGAGTACACTGACGAATTCTACAAGATGAACATTAGCGCAAGTCATCGAGAAAGTGATGATGAAAAGGTTGTCAGGTACATGAATGGTCTGCGATATGACATTCAGGATGAGATGAGCATGATGAGCCCTTGGAATGTGGAGAATGCTTATCAGATGGCTCTAAAAGCTGAAGAGAAGCTGAGCCGGAAGAAAGGTCATAGAGGCCGAGGCAGAAGTCAAGCCAGAGGCAAAACAATTGCCCAAGAAAGGAATTAGAAACCTAAAGAAGAGTGGAGGAAACCTCAAACTCAAACTGAGAGAGGTGTGAGCTCACAGATAGGACAATATGCTGATAGAAATACTTTTCCTCGAACTAGAGGAAGAGGAAGAGGTAGAGGTGGATAAATAAAATGCTTTACCTGTGGAAAAATTGGACACAAATCCTATGAATGTCTAGACAAAAACAAAGAGGGTGGTGAAACTCACATTGCCGAAGCACAAGGACATAATGTTGAGGCAGAATATGCTGAGGACGGAAGATCACTGATGATGATAAAATTTCTCTTGACGCCATAGAAGGAGGCACAGAACCCAGCCCAAAGGAACAGACTTTTTCGGACTCCTTGCAAGACAAAAGACAGGGTATGCAAAGTCATCGTGGATAGTGGTAGCACACACAATCTCGTTTCTATAGAGATGGTAGAAAAACTGGAGCTGGAGACTATTGAACATCCAAGCCCATACAAAGTTTTGTGGCTACAAAAAGGACATTAGATAAATGTCACTAAACAGTGTTTAGTTGAATTTAAAATAGGAGGATATAAGGATGAAATATTATGTGATGTCATTCTCATG
>JASDQU010500429.1:51625-62475 GCA_032191745.1 Picea mariana
AAGGAACTTCTTAAGGAGGTTAAGAAGAAGGAAGATACACAATTCATTGTGGTCAGGAAGCCTAGAATTGTTTTAACCAGTACAAGAGTGGATAATTTACCAGAGGAAAACCAAAAGTTGCTGGAAGAGTTCACTGATATAGTAGTGGACGAACTACCTCATTCGTTGCCACCTATCAGAAGTATAACTCATCACATTGATCTTATACCTGGAGCCAGTTTACCAAACAAAGAAGCGTACAGGTTAACACCACAGGAAAATGAAGAAGTCAAAAGACAAGTCCAAGATTTAATGGACAAAGGATTGATTAGAGAGAGCTTGAGTCCATGCGCTGTTCCAACAGTGCTTAGCCCAAAGAAAAATGGAGGTTGGAGAATGTGTATAGACTTGAGGGAAATAAATAAGATTACCATCAGATACAGATTTTCATTACCAAGGATGGATGATTTGATGGATTACTTGAGTGGAGCAAAGTTTTTTTCAAAGATTGATTTGAAAAGTGGATATCATCAAATTCGTATGAGAGAAGGTGACGAATGGAAAACAACCTTCAAGACAAATGAGGGGCTGTATGAATGGATTTTTATGTCATTTGGCTTAACAAACGCACCCAGTACTTTCATGAGATTGATGAATGAAGTTCTGAAAGAGTTTATCTGGAAGTTCGTCATTGTATATCTTGACGATATATTAATTTTCAGCAAGACAAAAACAAAACACTTGAAGCATTTAGCTACAGTGATGAGGAGATTACAGCAAGAGAAATTGCTGATAAATATGAAGAAATCAACATTTGTGAGGACATAACTCATTTATTTGGGTTTTTTTATCTCTGTAGATGAGCTGAAAATGGATCCGGATAAGGTAAAGGCGATTAAGAATTGGCCATCGCCAGAAAGTGTATTTGAGATTCGAAGCTTCCATGGATTAGCTAGGTTCGATAGGAAATTCATCCAAAATTTTAGTGGGATTAGCGCACCAATGATGGAAACGATGAAGAAAAGACACAAATCTTTTCATTGGACAGAGGAAGCGGAAAAAAGTTTTAACTTGCTGAAGAAAAAGATTACTGAACAGCCAATTCTGGTGTTGCCAGAATTCAGTAACATTTCAGGTGAAGTGTGACGCTAGTGGATTTGCAATTGGTGCGGTTTTAAGCCAAGATGACAGACCAATCACATACTTCAGTGAGAAAGTGAATGAAGCGAAGGTTAAGTACTCCACATATGACAAGGAATTTTATGCAGTCATACAAGTGCTAAAGAAATGGAGGCATTATTTGGTTCCTAAAGAGTTTGTTTTGTACAACGATAATCATGCTTTACAATTCTTGACTCAATAGGAGAAGTTGAACCAAAGACATGTTAAATGGGTTGAATACATGCATAATTTTACTTTTGTAATTAAACATATTTCTGGAACTGCTAACAAAGTTGCTGATGCTTTGAGTAGGAAATGTTTGATTATGCAAGAATTTAGAGTCAAAACTTTGGGTTTTGATAATCTCAAAGAAATGTACAGAGACGATCCAGATTTTAAAGAGGCATATGAGGCATCTGAGAATCCAATTCTCAGGGAGAGAAGCCAATGGACCGAATATATGATCCAGGATGGATTATTATTTAGGGGAAATCAGTTATGTATTCCAAAATGCTCCATGAGGGAGAATCTGCTGAAAGAAAAACACAGTGGAGGATTGGTCGGACACTTTGGTCATGATAAGACGTTCTCAAAACTGAATGGCTCATATTTTTGGCCAGGAATGAGGATAGATGTTAAGAAATTTGTGGACAGATGTAGAATTTGTCAGCACACAAAGGGAAAAAGGCAGAGCACAGGGTTATACTAGCCATTACCCATACGTGAGAGGTCGTGGGATGCAGTGAGTATGGATTTTATATTGGGGTTGACAAGAAAGAAAAGAGGATTTGATTCAATCTATGTGGTGGTATATATATTTTTAAAGATGGCACATTTTATACCATGTCAGAAAACCAACGACGCAACTCATTTTGCGAACCTGTTTTTCAAGGAAGTTGTCAGACTTCACGGCTTACCAAGAAGTATAGTTTCAGATCGAGACACCAAGTTCGTGGGACATTTCTGGAGGACTTTATGGAAGAATATAGGGACAAATTTGTTATTTATCTCAGCTTATCATCCTCAGACGGATGGGAAAACAAAATTTGTGAATAGGAGCTTGAGAGATTTGCTAAGGAGCCTAATAAATGAATACCAGAGTCAGTGGGATCACATTATGCCATAGGCAGAATTTGCTCACAATGATTCACTCAATAGAAGCACAGGGCAGAGTCCATTCCAAATTTTGTATGGAATGCAACCAAGGGGAGTTTCAGAATTGAAGGATTCAGAACAGAATGAAACTAGAAGTGCTAGTGCAGAGAATTTTGCAGAAGCATTGAAGGAACTTCACAGCCAAGTGAGGGAACGTTTGCAAAATTCAAGTCAAGAGTATAAACGCAGAGAAGATGAACACAGGCGAGAACTTCAGTTTAAAGTTGGTGATTTGATTCTTTCATATCTGAGGAAAGAAAGGTTCCCAAGGGGAACATATAACAAACTGAAAATGAAGAAGATTGGACCATGCAAGATCGTAAAGAAATTTGGGGCAAATGCATATGAAATCGAATTACCCGATGGGATCATAATTTCACTGATATTCAACATCTCAGATTTGTACCCTTACAGAGCTGAAGAAGTGATGTAGACCCTCAAACCCTCAGGTCGAGGTCCACACAGGATCGTTCAATAACTTCCCCGAGCCGAAGTGGCTCTTCCGGATCCCTATTGGAACCTCAAATTTTCGATCCACAGGTCCTGCTGAAACCCCACCTGTGTGAACATACACTAGGCGTGAGCTTCTCCTTCCCACGGTCACCGAATATGACCTTCGATCTTTTCCTGAAAAGTAATTTCAGGTTTCAGGACTCTCTGAATCCTGTCGTCGAGAGCCTCTGCTTCTCGAACCTCCGAATGCCAAAATTCCAAAATGGTGAATTTCCAGCCTATGTGACCACCTTCCCTCATGACTGCCTACCTCTTTCAAAACTTCAGTGTTCCCAATGCCGAAATTCCCCTGTTCCTTTCCTTCGGGATTCCCAAAATCCTAAATGCAGAGTCTCCGAAATGCCACTCCTGACTTTTTCCTCCAAGGGTTTCTTTTCCCCGGCTTTTTGTGTTTCGCAATTTCGGAGTTTCAATTGCCAAAGTGCTCGGCTCTCTGTAGTGGAATCCCCGAATCCCCGAATTTTGAAATCCTGATACCGGTGCGACTGCAGCCTCACTATACCTCAAATGTCACATTTCACAACTTCGAGGTTTTCATCCCCTAAATCCCAGATTCCTTGTCCTCAGGATTTCTGAAATCTCGATACCCGGTATGCCAAAAAACCCGTAACTCTGTTTCGTGGCCCGTCGCTATTCCTTCAACGTTTTTAGTTTATCTCATTTTGAGATTTCATGACCCTTGTTGCAAGACCTCTGCTCCTTTGAGTTCCCGATATCCGAAATACCGATGTGCCAAAATGGATGGTCTACAACTATTCCTCCAAATGCTTTTTGGAGTTTCGCGTTTTAGGACTTCGCGATTCCCGCTGGACCAATTCCTTGACCCTTCAACCTCCCGGTATCCTAAATGCCGAAATATCGAATCCTGAAATGTCGAAACTCCACTCCTGTAGGATATCAATAACTCTGAGCCCTTCGGGATTCTCATGGGTCAAGAGTCCTGAACTCTTACCCTTTGCATGCTCGGTACTCGGAGTGCTGAAATGCTGAAATTTTGGTCTATGTCCCTCTTGAACCAATGGCTACGATCCAACTGGATCGATGGCTCGCATCCTTTCGATAATTTTCTCGAAACCTTGACTGCTCGCCACGTGTCCTCCTATTCTTTCAAATTTTTTGGGGTTTTTCGTTTCGAAACTTCACGACCCCTACAACACTTATCCTCTGTTCTCTCGAATCCCTAGTATCTGAAATCCTGGTGGACTCCCCGATCTCCTCCACGTGTCCTCCACAGATGGATGGTCCAGATTGTTTCGGGACTCCCTTCTCTGCTTCCCAATGTCCGAATCCTCGATATGAAAGGATCTCGTGACACCTATCCTTATTAGATGGATGACTCAGATACCTTCGGGACTTCAGGACCCATGAGTCCTAATCTTCGGTCCTTCATCCTTTGAACCTTCGAATTCTTGAAGTCTAAAATCCTGATACCTCTACCCTGTCGGGCCTTTTCATATTATCTACTCTGCGTGTGAGGATTTAAACCTCTTGCATCTTTCCATAGATCCGATGGCTATCGGTCCATGTACTCAGATTTGAAAGCTCAGACCTGTTATTCTATTGCGCCCTTCCTATGCTACCTGGACATGAATCTTCTTGGCTGATCTGATGGAAGCTGTGCTCCTCCTATTGAGCATGCGGTTTCTTCCTGAACTTTGGAAGATTTCCCAAATGCTAAAGGCCTCGACCTTTTCTTCTTTCCTCTGTGAGCTCTACAACCCTTCAAAAGGTCTCGACTGTGTATTCGAAGATGTTGTCCCTCTTAAGCTTTCAGGATTTTTAAACTCTCCAAAGAGTTCCCTCTTTTGTCCTCTGCGATCTTTGTAGCTATGACCTATGCATAAAATCACTACTCCTCCTGAGCTTCTCTCTTTAAATCCTCAAAGGATTCTTTTACTTATGCACACATGACATAATCTCTCCATGCAAAACGGTGCTACCCCTCCTGAACTTTTCCTATAGCTTCAACCTCTAAGGAATTAATGCTTTTTCCTTTTCTTTCAGATGGAGAATATGATGCCCTCCTGGCACTCCTTTGCTCAAGAAAACTTCTTGCTGAGTCTGTAGGGTGTTCAAAAACCCTGTGAAGATCCCTCTTTGGACTCTCCTCTGTCTCTGAACTCAAAGAGTTCTCTCTGTTCACTCTGGCACCTACTCAATGCCCTCCTAACAGAGTGTTCAGAATCCTCAGTGATTCTATTTCTCTATGAACTCACAACAGAGTTCCTCCTCAACACTCTATGCCTATGCTCAATGCCCTCCTAGAAGAGCTCTATAGAACTCTTAGTAGTTCTATCTTTCTCCTGAACTCAACAAAGTTCCTCTATGCACTCTATGCACCTGCTCAATGCCCTCTTGGCAGAGATCTACATAACTCCTTAGAGATTTTGTCTTCTACTATATCCTCCTCTGCACAGTCTCACCTCCAAGGTATTCAACAACCTTGAGGTCTTCCTTTGAGTCAATGATTTCAATTTGTGTGCCCTCCTATCACGTCCTTGTCCAAATTATATAGTATTGGAAGTGCTCTCTAAGCACTAACTATTAGAACCCACAATGTTTTGTCACGCTCACTTAGCATGAAGCCTCAAAGAACTCCAACCTGAAATCAAAGAACTCTACAGATAGCAGTAAATGCACATCTAGAACATACATTCACAGCATAAATAGAACACACATATAAATTCACACAACACAGACAATATGTAGGAAAAAATGCTCTGGTTTGTATTAATATCAAATGCCTCCTTTACAAGGTGTTCCTGAGCTCAGACTTTGACAGAGTCTCAGCTCTTCCTCTCCTCTCCTCTAACTCTCTCTACCTCCACTAACTCCAAACAAGATCAAAAGATCTTTTACATGAGGGGGCTCTTCAAGCTCTTCCCTCCAAGCTACCTACTCTCATTCAATTACATTTAAATTTACATTGAATGGGCTGTCTAGTCCAGATCGGATCTAGATCTTAGCCTTACAACCATTAAAGGCTATCTACATCTAAAGCCTGTGTATAGGCACGGCCTTTTGGATTTAACGACCTTACAATATTAAATTCCCTTAATTCAAATTCAAAATATGAGAGGGTTGCACCTCTCATCCTCATTGAATGCATGCGCTAAGTGGCTAGCTGGCTAGCGCATGGTTGGCTTGGGAGTGATGCTCCTGCATCAAGAAGTAGGAGCAGACAGTGAACAAATAGAGGTTCAGTGGACTAAACAAATACCTGTAGCTGAAATTCCATAGATGGAAAGTATACTTGACATGAGAATCAGCAAGAGGACTAGGAGAAAAGTGTATTTTGAATACTTGGTCAAATGGAAGGGACATCCAGTTGAAGATTCTAGTTGGGAGAATGAAGCAGAAATTCAGAAGCATGGACAAACCGTGAAATAACTCATGAATAGGAGTCCATGAAAATTTTCAAGTGAGGGTGTATGATGCAGGAGCATCGCCAACAGCAAAGCGAGCGCGGAGGTGGAAGATAGCTGGGATGAGCACAATGCATTTTTGCACATGTTGAAAATGTTTTGAAATATTTTGAAAGACTAAGGAAGGAATATTAATGAAATAGTTAAGGAAGGCATACGCGCATTTATGAATAAGTGATTGTAAATAGATCTTGAGCAATCTGCTCTCATCTGTCGATGTAAAAGGCATTTATGCCCAGTTAATGAAAGCAGGTAGATTTAAATTCTAGATTAGACACTTTTAGGAATAGGAGGGAAAATGACTATAGACACCCTCATCTTTGTATCATTGTATCAATCGGAATTAGATCAATTAATCACATTGGCATAGAGAAGAGGAGAGTTGTAGTAGAGAGTTGTAGAGAAGAACTCATGTACAAAAGTTATGAATTAATATATGAAGCTTTGATTCAGATCATGGTGTTATGATGCTTTCTGTGTATACATGCTAATTGATCTGCTTGTGGTTGTTTTATTCTCTCTGTCATGCATTTGTTGTTATGTTATGTATGTATGATTTCATGTTAAGTGTTTGAAGTCTGAGAGAGAGAGAATGAGTTTAAATTGTTTCTCTTCTTGAGTGAGAGAGTTCCTGCAAGAAGTGCACTGAAACGTCTGCAAGGAGTGCGTTGACGAATGTTCAGAGTTTATGTTTGAAATCTCAGCAGGGATATCATTGTTCTCATTTAAGCAGAAGTGCAAGAAAAGCATAGAAGCCGTGAAAGGTGTGCATAGGCTGGTCGATACCTTAGAACTTATCAACTAAGGTTGAGATATTGAAGGACTGTTATTGCAGAGAAAGTGCACAGAGTTGTGAGTTCAAGTACGCTGAAGTATTTGAAGGATTGCCGCAAGGAGTGCGTGCAGGAGTCTCCTTGAAGACCTGAGTTTGTGAAGAAATCTCAGAAGGGTTAGGGCTTTGAATCATTCAAGAGAAAACATGAATCTCAAGTCGTTGTGTAGAAGTCATGCCCCAGAGAAGGATTGCAATGTCAATTTTGAGCCAAAGGTTCTTGAGGAGGAAACTGAACGGTCGGAATTCTCCGAGGAGAACTCCCGAAATAGCGAGGACCATAGGATCCAAGAAAGTTACGGGGGAAGTTAAGTGTTGGATAGATCCACCTTCGAAAGGTAGGATTGAACGTGGACCATTTATTTTGATCATTGGACTGTCAAGATCATTTTGGCATTTCGGGGGCCATAAGTCCGAAGTGTGGACGAAACCTTTGGTTGATCAAATCCCCAAAACGCAAAAAGAGTTTCGTGTATAAAGGCAAAGAGTGATGAGGTCAGAATTTTGGAACTTCAAAATTCAGGGTTTCGGAGGTCCCGAGGACGAGTGATCGGGACACAGGGGGGAGGAAAACCAAAGTCAGTGGCAAGAAGGGTCCAGTGTTTGGTATTTTTGGTTTCGGAGGTCGAAGAGGTAAGGCGCTCAACAACAGGATTCGCCAGCTCGCGAAATCCGGTATCTCGAAAGGAAAAGGGGAAAGTCCCAATGTCAGTTGGTGTTTATCATGGAGTTCATGCCAGTGCAAAGATCACGTGAGCATAAGTCAGAAGGACCTGTGACATACACTCAGTTAGGTGTGTGAATAAATTTCCCGAAGGGGAAATTGAAGAGCCAGTCAGACTCTAAGGGGCGAAATTGAAAGATCCTGTGTGGACTCCGACCTGAGGGTTGGGGGTTTACATCACCCCAATCTAGAGATATCAAAGTCTCTTTTTCCTTGTGGTCACTCACCTTCGAGGCCCATGCTCAAGCATCCCCTTCTCTTCTATGTAGTCCCTTAGGCGATCCATCTTTCCTAACCAAGGTTCTCTTGCACAAGAATATTTCTAGGGACACATGGTTCTCATGTCACAATAATAGCCTTTTCCATTCTTTCCAGCTTGCATATCCAACATATCATCTGTATTATACACATACATTCATCATCAAATATCATTATAACCATTTTAAACATAAATGCCAAATCTATTTTATACAGGAAAATAATATTTTCGAAGCATGATCTCTCTTCTCATAATGGTTGGATCTGCAGTTGTAGATATTAGTCTTCCTTATCAACTTACATCTTTTCCATATCCAAGACCATTCTACCTGCAATTTCTTCAATTTACATTTGGCCAAAACAATTCGTCAGTAATTATCAAATCATAATTTCCAAAACTATTTTATATAGGAAAAATAAAACTTCTAGACATGAGCTTCTACTCATAACAATTTGACTCTTGCAACAATAGGCATTGGTCTTATTTATGGGCTTACTGTTAGGAACCTACAATGTACCTTTTTTCTCACACCTTTTGCTACCATTACACTCTTTTTCCACTCACATTTAAACTTATATTATCACCTTACCTTATCTCTCCAAAGGTATATAACGTCTCTTCTCTTTACTATATGTTTAATCTATTTTGCATATAATTTTACATTACTCTCGTACTTAATTGTTGATCAGAAATATATAAGTGTTTAAATAGTTCGATCTGCAGATTAGCATTGAGGCCTATTTCTGAAACAGTCAAAGCACGCAAACCCTGTGGTTGAAATAGTCTGTGGTCTACGATGCTGAAACAACAACTCACACAAGAAGCTGCTACACTCTCCGTGGTCTACGATGCTGGAATAACAACTCACACAAAAGTTGTTACACTCTTCGTGGTCTACAATGCCGAAACAACAACACAAAGCTGTTACACTGACCACAACAACCGCACCGTGAGCCAGAAACCATCGCTGTTGTGTGAGACCACGTTGCTGAAACAGTCAGAATACAAATCTCGTTGCTGAAATAGCCCATGATTTGCGATGTTGAAACAACGTATAGCAGTAAACAAGATAAATATAGAAGCTGTTACTCCAGCCGCAACAACAACACCTCACTAAACACCTTTTCAACTATTGTAATAGCATTCTGTTATGGGAGACTAGGATATCCTATTCCAGTAGAGATTCGATCTGACTAAGAATAGGATTCAGAGGCGCACATGTAATTTGATGATAAAATTGTATCGGGGGGATTCTCCTCTTTAAATAAGAAGAAATCACCATTAGAGAGGACCTTCTTCTTAACTAAGAAAGGATTTACAGAGAAGAACGTGTTTTACTTCAGATTGTAATGTGACATAGTTGACAGATGAATAAAAGATTGTTCTGAGCATTTCTCTCTAGTTCCTTTCATTTCAGGGGAATCTTGTGAGAAGGGAGGGCCCACCTTCTTCACAAGATTCACCTATTAACTTTGTAGTGTGTTAGTGTTATTTCTGTTCATGCCTTGATTAAATTTTGTTTTGCTGAAACACTACTTTACTGAATTCTGCCTTGCTAAAACTCTGCTTTACTGGTTGTTACATTGTTTTCATATAATTCATGCTTGGGTAACTGTTAATCATTCTAGTTAGCAGTCCTGTTTGGTGAATTTATGAAAGCGTGATAATCAGGGACAGGTGCTGAAGATTCCTGCTTGGGAATAGGGTCATGTTCTCTGTTAAGAGATAGTTAGTCTTCAATGTGTGCCAATCATTTCAATAAGCAATGAGTCTATGAAAGTGTGATGACCAGAAATAGGTGCTGAAGATTCCTGCTTGGGAATAGGGTCATGTTCTCTGTTAAAGAGTTAGTTAGCCTTCAATGTGTGTGTCAATCATTTCAGTTAAGCAATGAGTTCATAAAAGTGTGATGATCGAAAACAGGTGCTGAAGATTCCTGCTTGGGGAATAGGGTCCTGTTCTCTATTACAGAGTAGTTGGTCTTTCCTATTGCAACATCTTGTTGTTATTCTCTTAAATGTAATCCAAAATTCTTTAGATAATTATTTCTCTAAACTTTGAACTCTGCAATAGGTAGGTTGCTTTCCTGTAATTCAAGTTAGAACTTCATTTTATTCAAGGCAAAGTGTGATTAATGCATTTTTACTACAACTCTAGATTACTTTTGAGATTGATCATATACAGTGGGTGATTACCTTTGAAATAAACAGACTTCCCTGGGTTGACAATTTATGTAGAACTTGATTGTTTAGTTAAATAAGCAATTATAGTGACCAACATTTTGACGTTGTTGCCGGGGAAGGTAATTATAGATTTCAAAAGCACTTATGATTTTTCAGATACAAAGATTGCATGAGAGGATGCGGAGACCCCAAAGACACTGACCCTACAGGTGGCAGGGGTAGAGGAAGAGGAGGAAGAAAGAATTATATTGATGAGATTATATCAAAGTCTGAATCTGCTGCTCAACGACCAAACCCTCAGAAACCAAAATCCCAACCTTCATTTCAAGCAAACTTTGAAACGGGGAAAGAGGTTTGGAGTCCTGAGACAGTCGAGAAACCAACAAGAAACATTGAGGATAGATCAAGTGTAGCAGAGGAGCAAACAAAAGAAAACATGGATGAGTACAATGAAGAATTGCATCATGAAGAACAGGCAGGTCCTGAAAGAGAGGTAAATGATGAAAACTCTTTTTCCACATTAGGATTTCCTATTGGTGATCTTCCTAGAGGGGTAGCACCCATGAAGAACATTCCACTCTCAGCACTACCTAACTTTCATGGTTTGTCTTCAGAGGAT
>JASDQU010500431.1:14263-29057 GCA_032191745.1 Picea mariana
AGAGGGCTCTCCTGAACAAAGAGAAGTCTAGGACAATGTAACCTCACAAGTGGAAAGTTCCAACTCTTTAGAAGATTTCTGAATTATTTATGATTCTCTAGAGGATTTTCGGCGTCCTCCAACTCCTTTGTCGTCTACTGGATATGAGATATGTATTCTCCAGATTAATTCATCAGGAGAACTTGTTGTTGAAACTTTTGGAGCATCGACTGGACCTCACACAGGCCCTAGAGTAGAGAATCCCCCTCTTTCTAGTGATGCATTTAACACCCTGCCTCGCACTATGCAGGATCTTTACAAAAACTTAGAGGCAAGTCCTAATTCATATGTAATCTCACAACTTCCCGCAACGTTTTTTACCTACACGGTATCTCTAGACCATTTTTCTGATACAACTAGCAATATCACCATCATTCTAGACACAGAGTCAGTTAGTTCTAGCTCGACTTTTTCTCTCTAGATAGCCCATTCTACTATGGTTCCACACACTACGACCATTCCTACCGAAAATGTGGTGGTTATTCAAGCTCCCATTGGAACACCACTGTCATCTAGACCTATCCCATCACTTCCCCCTGGGTATCATGCTTTGAATCCTTCCATCGCCATCCCTAACCAAAATCCGTCCAGAGGGAAAAGACTTTTTGTTCCTCCTGGGTATAATGTTGTTATTGCTTTTGTTTCCGCATCTAGCCAAAACCCTTCCGGAGGGACGCACGTCCCTCTTCAACCTTTGTTTGGAGGGGCTAATTATCCCGGCCCTAGTGGCTCCAACCCATCTAGGGGCGCTGGTTCGTCTATCACTTCTGGTTTTTAGACTCATTTTGGAGGACAACCTCAAACTAGGGAACAACCACATTTTGGGACACAACCTCAGGTCGGGTGGCAACCCTAGATTGGCGTACAACCTCAATCCAGGGACCAACCTCAATTCGGGGAGCAACCCCATGTTGACATCCATAACCCAGTTTATGGGAAAACTAAACCAGTACCTTGGATTCTTCCTCTCTAAGTAAATTCACAACCATTTGGGGGGAAACATTCTCAATTCAACTCTTTTGTACCTCCCAATCTCGGCCAACCGTATCTAGGTTCCCTGAATCCTACTTGGGGTCCAAAATCCCAGTTGAATGTTCCTTCCCAAGGAAAAATTCCCAATCAACCCAACCATGTTGGCTACATGCCCCAGAACCCCTCCCAACTGAATTTGTCGGTACGGTCTACTTATATGAAAACTGCTTATGATCCTACTGGCATACTGACGGGACTTCCTCCCCAAATTCACCAGTATCCTCACATGAATAGGCAGTTACCCTTTCTAGACACTTTGGATGTACCTGACTTGTCTAGGATCTTGAATGATTCTATCTTACATTCTTCCCATTGGTCCATCATACCGATCAAATTGTCGTCCGACATTCCCAAGTTTGACGGACGACCAAGAGAAGATACAAACAATCACGTTATGACTTTCCATATTTGGTGCTCGTCCAACTCATTGATGAACGACTCCATTAGACTACGACTCTTCCAATGAACTCTCACTGGTTCGGTTGCAAAGTGGTACATCGAGTTACCACGAGGCTTATTTCATGACTTTAATACCCTATCCATGGATTTCCTCACACATTACCAATTTCCAATTCTCTACGAGACAGGGACCGAAATTTTGAGTTCCTTTAAGAAATATTCTGCCACTCACACTTTTCATCACATTCATGAGTGGAGCTATAGAAGATGCTTGAACAAAATCGACCTTCTTGATCAATTATTGGCTGAGTGGTTCACCAAATCATTCATCAGTAAAATAGCTCATGATATTGCCATGGGTGGAGTTGTCACTGAAGAGAAGGCGATTAGTCGCGCTCAGTAACTAGATCTCATTTATTTGCAAACATACACTCTTTACGACTTCATCCCTGACACTCCTTTCCCTTCTACCACTGCTACCTCAACAACCCTAGCAGCTTATCATGTTGTTGATGGTGTGATTGGTTCTTTCCATGATGAATCTAAATCCACGCCTTCCACTCACACCAATCCCAAATATAATGCTTCTAATGTTCAAATTTCTTCGACTCCCACTCCTTCCATGAACAAAACTTCTGAGGTTAATTCAGTTCAATCTACCCCTGCCGGAAAAAACAAACCTAAAAAAGGGAAGGGTAAGAATAAGAAGAATAAAAATAATAATCCGCAATCTGAAAAGCCCAAAACACAACCTATTGATGATAAGGATAAGTATAAATCTCAATATCCTTGCCTTATCTATGGTGACGATCACTACACGAAAGATTGTCCAAGACGAGTCGAGGTCACTAAGTTCCTTCAAGGGACCGAGAAGCCTCATACATGTGTCGCTTTGTCACAACCTTTCCCTTTTCAACAACATGCCCAATTGGTCATTCAAGACCAACCATCTCTTTCCACCACTTCATATTTCCTTATGTGTACTGGTGATTCTAAAAGGAACGACATTCCAATCGCAACTCGAGCCAAATATTACTCTCCTTCAAAGGAGAAAGTTGACGATTTACCACCTTCATTGGTTCAACCACCTCCCAACAGTCCTCTTCATCTCGAATGATCATGGATCGATATAGTTCTATGCCCTCCTCCAAAGGGTGTTGTTTGGAATTATGCCTTTACTCCTCATGCGCGTACTGCTCAAAACTACAATATTGTAGAAGACCTTGCGCAAGCACCCTCTGTGGTGTCAGCTCTCAAAGTCCTTCAAAGTTGTCCCTCTCAACGGAAGGCACTGTTAAAGGCCATTGGTGGAATTGATCCCACAGATACGAATTTGATAATATTTGACCTGGAATATCACATTCCAAGGCTACCTCATCAGTTAGCGTTTCAGATCCAAGTTATTATAGAGAACAAGAACATATGTAGAACCATTATTGATGAGAGAGCTTCGACGTGCATTATGTTTGTTACTTGTTGGAAATACATTGGCTCTCCTCCCCTCACTGAATCACACAATGAACTTAAGGCCTTCAATGGTTCTGGTTTTTAACCCTATGGTTTTCTTCCCTCATTGCCTATTACGTTGGAAGGAAAATCAGTCAATGTCGAGGTCAAGGTATTTCATGCACCTCTTGACTATAACCTCTTACTTGGCCATAGATGGATTGATTCCATGTGTGCAGTTGTTTCTACTCTTTTTCATGTGTTACGTTTCCCACACCAAGGAAAGATCGTTACTATTGAGATTTTTTAATTCTGATTCCCATACTAGCAAAGTACCCTTTATCTTAAAGACACCTCCTTGGTATGAGAATGTCGGCGTGGTCTCCTTAAAGAATTCACTTTGATGGGTACATTCTCAATCCCACCACCCAATATTCCACCTCCTTTTCTCCCCTCAATCAACATGATTTCCACCTCTATTCGCTAAACCCCCATGTCTCACGACCTGTGGATAGTACCTGAACTTGGTGATTATCTTCTCTACGGCGAAAAAATTCCCTTAAGTCTAGTTGAATTCGCTTATCAGGCCATTCAATCGACAACCCCTTCTACTCCCTCTCTCTGTGATTCATCTCCCGATCCGCTTCACACGATATTTCATATCGATGAGATGATCATGCCAGTCATGTCTATGGAAGACACACCATGGGATGATGGACATCATTGTTCCATTCTCTTCCTAGAGAAGCACACCATAGAGAGTTACCAACGGATTTTGAATCTATCGACCGTTGTTTTCATTTCCTATGTTCCTGAGTCAACAAACGATGTGTTGTATGAAGGGAACCTAAGTAACATCTCACCCATCATTCCTCTTGACATATCCATTAAACCTGGATTCATTGAAAATGTTCACATCGGAGCCTCATGTTCCGCTGACAAGGTCGGCACCTATAAATCCACTTTTCAGTAATTCTGTGATGTTTTCACCTGGAGCTATGAAGATATGTCTGGTATTGATCCCAATATCATTGTGAACAAAATTAATACCTACACGGACGCTAAACCCATCCGACATAGAGTTCATCCGGCACACCCTCCTAAATTCTCTGCTATCAAGATCGAAGTTGAAAAACTTCTTAAGGATAGCTTTATCTATCCTGTAGCTTTAACTGATTGGATATCCAATCTGGTTCCGGTAAATAAGAAACAAGGCATGATCCGTGTATGTGTATATTATAGGGATATCAATAAAGATTTTCCTAAGGAGAATTATCTGACCCCCTTCGTTGACCAGATCGTCGATGATTACACCGGGAGTGAAATATTCTCTTTAATGGATAGTTTCTCCGGCTATAATCAGATTAATATTTTTCCCGCGGATCAACACAAGACTGCTTTCATTTGTCCTTGGGCTACCTTTTCCTACCAGAAATTGCCTTTCGGTTTGAAGAACACTAGTGCGACTTTTCAGCGCACCATGTCTTATGATTTTCATGATATCAAGCACATCATAAAATCGTATCTCAATGATATATCAATGCATTCCATGCATCGCCAAGATCACCCGACACACCTCTGAGCCATTTTCCTTCGTTGTTGTTTCTATCGTATACGTTTGAACCCACACAAATGTGTTTTTTGTGTGGATTCCGACCGACTTTTGGGTTTTATTGTGTCAATTCATGGAATTAGGGTTGACCCCTTGAAGGTTGAGGCTATCCTTACTCTACCTCCTCCTTCCATACTACACCAGCTTCAAAGTTTGCAAGGGAAGGCAAACTTTTTGCATCGATTCATTCCAAATTACATCGTGTTAACGCAGGTATTTACTCGATTATTGAATAAAGTTTATTAGTTTGTATGGGACGATACTACCAACAAAACCTTCAAAGCTTTGAAACTTGCCTTAACCCGTACACCACTTCTTTTCCCACTGGAATATAGTTGAGACTATTTCCTCTACCTCGCCACTTCGAACTCTACCATTGCCATGGTTTTAGTCCAAGAAGATGATTCGCACGATGAACATGTAATTTACTATTTGAGGTGGAATCTCACAACCACCGAAGCCAAATACCTACATGTGTAGAAACTGGCCTTGGTGGTTGTTCAAGTTGTCCAAATTTTTCATCATTATATCTTATTACACAAGACCACTGTTATTTTCGATTGCAACCCCATGCAACACATCCTCACTCAACAATTGTTTGGGGGGGAAGTACTCCAAATGGATAATGATTCTTCAGGATTTTGACTTAGAACTTGAATGCGCTAAGTCTAAGAAATGTTTGGTTTTTGTTGAATTGATATGTGACCTTCCCTCAACTGAGACAACAAATGTGGCAGAGGATTCCTTACCTGATGAATCCCTTTTTCTCATCAGTTCTGATGGCGTTTGGTACATATATATTATCATCTATGTCTAGTATCAAATGTTCTAGGCCGACCTTTCTAGTACGGAGCATCGTCGTATATGGTATCAAGCCCGTCAATACATAATTCTTGATGACACTCTTTATCGTCGTGGTGTTGACTCTATTTTTCGACGATGTCTCACCTACGATGAGGCTGAGAAAAAGATTTGAATGACTACCACTCTGGAGCATGTGGTGGTCATATATCTGGGTATGCCACTGCCCAAAAGATCTTATGAGAATGGTACTTATGGGCTTCTTTGTTTAAATATTGTATCACTGTTGTCTAGAAATTCCACGCTTTCCAAACGTATAACAACAAGATAAGATCTAATCCTGCTCCTTTACACCCTGTAGTTTCTGTTGGTCCATTCACAAAATGGGGCATTGACTTCATGACATGTAACCCTCACTCAGACGGGGGGTATGGATACATCATCGTAGCTATGTATTATTTTACTAAATGGGTTGAGGCGATGCCTACAATCAATAACACTAGGAAAACTGCAACATTGTTCATATTCAATCATATCATTACTCAGTTCGCTGTCCCCCAAGCTATCATTATTGATCACGATAGCCACTTTTGAAATTCCATGATGTCTGATCTTACTGAAAAGTTGGGTCTTCGGCATGAAAACTCAAACCCCTATTATCCACAAGCCAATGGCCAGGTTGAAGAGATAAACAAATTTCTTACTATTATGCTTCGACAAATGATAGGAATCCATAAGACATGTTGGCACACAATGTTTTTTTCAGGATTATGGGCCTACCAGACATCCTCCAAGTCTGCCACTAGGTTCACACCTTTCCATTTAGTTTATGGTATCGAAGCTATCTTTTTGATTGAATGTGAGATACCATCTTTGAAACTAGCCGTTGAAATTCTACCAAACACCTCTGTTGAAGAATAACATCTATTATACCTGATGCACTTAGATGAAACCCATCGTGATGCCGCCCTGATTACTGAAACTCAGAAAAAACGTGTTAAATCCCAATAAGACAAACATGTCAAGCCATGTGTTTTCTCTGAAGGTGATCTAGTTCTCCTCTACAAACGAGATCATGATTTACTAGGGGCTGGAAAATTCAAGGCTATGTGGTGAGGCCCTTATATTGTCAAACGAGTGTTGGAGAAGGGAGCTTATGAGTTAGTGGATTATGATGGCATTCCTTTGAGTGAACCCAGAAATGGTCTTTACTTGAAGAAGTACTATGCTTAAGTCATTTTTGCATGAGTGATTGTATTTTTACTGTATCATACTTTTGTGTTCTTTTTCATTGTTTGGTTTTGACCCCCAACTTCTTACCTTGCATTGTGCTTGGTTTCTAGATGTTGGTGTCTTCAATACCCTACATTGGCTTCATCGATGGAACTAATCATAGTACTCATAACTTAGCATCTTATTCTTGGGAAATCTATGCACCTACAAATGAATTAATCAGTCTACGCAGTGTTTTCCTTGGTCATGGGACTAACAACATCGTGGAATATAGTGCAGTCATCGAATTTTTGACCGACGTTGTTTCACTTGGAATCTGTCATGTTTTTGTACGACTTGATTTGTAGTTAGTAGTACTACAATTGAGTAATGTCTNTCAATTGTAGTACTACTAACTACAAATCTGTCATGTTTTTGTACGACTTGATTTGTAGTTAGTAGTACTACAATTGAGTAATGTCTATGCTATCCTAAATTCTACTTTGTTAAGGTTATATTTATGAATCTGCCTCTTGGAGTGTCATTTTGATTACATTGAATATCAAAACATTCCTAGATGTCTAAATATATTAACAGATGCATTAGCTAATTATGTGTTAGACAAACATTTGAGACACTTATAAATCCAATCAAATTTGTATATAAAGAAAGTAAGCCAGTAGAAGTATTGGCCCTTGACCAAGTTTTGGAGAACCTTGGTCATGTTTGACCATTTCTTCAACTTCAATAGGTTGGTCGAAGGCGGAGTGCAAGGGGAAGCGAAGATCACAGAATCTCTCCCCCTTTTCAAGGATTTTTAGGTTTAGGGTTTATGTAATGGGTATGGGATGTCGGCCCATGGGTTTACCCATGTTTAGGCCCCTTTTTGTATTATATAAATAGAAGGCTAGGCGATGTAAGAAGTAACTAGTTAATGATTGGATCAGTGCATGACTAGTTGGCTAAGTGCAAGATTGTGTTGAGAACTTGTAGAGCTAAGTGCAAGTCACTGTGAGAAGTAGTTACTAGACCTAGTAGAATTGGTTTAGTGTGGATCTAAAGGATTTGTTCATATTGTGTGTTTATACTTGCAGAGCTAAGTACAAGTGATTGTAAGAAGCTCATGTGCAGACTTTGTAAGAAGGCTTTGTGCTTGAATCCAACTCAGGGAAGGAGGATCTGGCGAGGTGCACACAGATCTTCTATCCTATGTAGAGTAGGTTTTGTGGATATGTGCATGTAAGAAGATTGACAGAAGACAATAAAGAAGAAGAAGAGTTGGTGGACGTAGCCCCACACTGGGGTGAACCACGTATATCATGTGTTGTGGTTTCTTTTTGCTTTATGGTTGTTATGTGATTGTTGTGATTTATGCTTAGTGTTGTAATATGTATGTTGGATGCATCTGATATAGTAGTTTAGTTCTTAGTGACGTGAATGAATGCTAGAACTGATCTATTTCTAAATGTTAAATTCTTGGATGTGTTAGGTCTAGTTGAATACCGCATTGTTCTGTAATTAGGGTTTCAACCTGCGATGTGAATAAGGGTTAAATACTAATGAATGTTAAATACTAAAGTGATATGTTTAGTACTGTGATCACAGATCTGTGTCCTAGCTAGGTTGTATACACTTGAGTCCTACAACCACCCCTTTCTCTACCTCGAGTGCGACTTCATCTACTTCGCAAGTGTTGTCAAAAGGGTCGGTAGTTAGGGTTCTGTTGGTGCGTTGTTGAAGAATTGAACCCCAGGTCTTCCCTGTGCCAACAAATGGTTCTGTTTCTGGGACCTAAAATTGTGATTGCTTGGAACTGAGGAAAAGAAGAAAGATTTGTGCGTAGATCTGTTGTTGTAGTGCACAGTATTATACTTGATTGTGAAGATCTGTGCTAAGAAAGGAAATAGATCTAAATAAAAGAGGTAGGATCTTAAAATATTTGTGCTCGGAGAAAGGTAAGATAAGTGAAAATTTTTGTTTCGAAAGAATGAATCTAGGAATGCTTGATAGATTTTGTCCTAGTCTGAAAACTAGGGCATATCTAGAAGAAAGAAGATTTGATATGAGTATATCTAATAGAAATAGTGAAAGATATGACATTCCTATGCATAGAAAGAATGTTTGGACTAACAAATGGATGCGGGATCCTAGAAAGAATTTTTTGCAAGTTAGCTACTGTGATCCCAGTGCGCAGTACAGGAAAGGTTGGGGATCATTTAAAAGAAAGAGAGGATTAACTCTTTGTTACGGTTGCAGAAGACCAAGCGATCTTGCAAAGGAATTCCCTGGTAGAGGTCCTAGTTGTCTTTGTTGTAAAGCTATGGACCATAAAGTTTTGGATTTCCCTAGAATGATTGCTAAAGTTGAAAAGCTGAATATGAGATAAGAAAACCATGAGAAAGGTCAAGAGACTAAGAATATGCTAGAACCCTAGAAAGAATCATAGACTATGTTATTGCAGATGAAAGAAACCCTGAATAATCACAAATACATTAGTTTATCAGAGGTCTTCAAAGAGAAGGAGTGCATAGAAACACAAATAGGAGACTTCGACATAGATTGTGTTCTGGATGAGGAAACACAAGTGAATATTATTACAGAAAGAACCTAGGAAATTTTAGGAAAGCCTGCTATGGTTCCTTCATTGGGAGGAATAGGATTTTTTAAAGGAAAGTTGATAACCCTATGTGGAAGACTTACCCAAATATCTATGAGTGCTCATGGAACTTTGACAGAGGAAGAATTCGAAGTCATAAGTTTGTTGAGAACAATGCCCCATTTGATATTCTGCTAGAAAAAACCTGGATTGAGAAAGATCAGATCCGTAGGAAAGAAGAAGAGGAAGCTTTGGAACAGAAAAAGAAAGAACTAAGGGATTTCATGGCTAGGAGAATAGAGCACTTGATATTAGAACAATAGGACAAGTTGAAAGAATGCAGGTAGCTTTGAAAGATCTGTCTATGCAGGAGAGTAGAGAACCTACTCTAGTAAGAAAAGAAGTGTTACTCTCGAACCCTGTGAACGATCCTTAGCAGTGGAAATTTAATATGACAAGGGAAGATAAGAACAAGAATGGAAAGAGGCATCCAAAGATGGAAATCACAGTAAATAAAGATAGAAATCTCAGCAAGAAGAAAGCAAAGTTAGAAAAATTGCAGGATGTCCTAGAGAAGACTTCATAGAACTTGAACTTCGTTGGAATAGCAGAACGATGTAGATTGGCACTTCACCATGGAGAAGCAATATGATCGTTGGAGGCATCGTGACCTTTAGACCGATGCTCCAGAATGGCTAGAAACATAGTTATGGTTGGAAGGATAGCCATTGGAACGTTGGGACCACACCATAATGGATGGAATTGCATTGATTGAGGAATTTGTATCCATTGGAGGTATCCATTACACTGTTGCCTATTTATCTTGTTGAATGTTGCACCGAGAACAATTTTGCAAATTGAAAGTATCCGAGCCCACAAAAAATTCATTGTTATCGCACAGTGCCTATTGAGACTTCGCCACCCATTCTAATACCATGAGTATTTTTCCACCGACCTGAGATATCCGACCTCTAGCATGCATGTCGGGTGAGCACAGTGCAGTGGAAATGTTCGTAGAGGAAATTTTGATAGATCTCATGACTAATAAGGTCATGTCCATAGGGGCACAAGATTCATCAACTAGAGGAGTGCAAGCATCCCCATCGACTGCACATCAATCTGGACCCTCTAGAGTTGCGACAGAGAAGTAGAGTAAACATCACGATGACTTGGAGAACAGGAAGCTCATCCCATCTATCCTTCCCGACTACAACCCACCTCTAAATGGCGTGGTTAGTCATGACAATGTCCCGAGGGAATTTGACTACACAGTAATCACTACATGCCTCCCAAAGGGGATACACACAGATGAACTATAGTTAGGACAAATTATGACATTGAATATCAATGACTTCAACTTGTGAGATCACAAGAACCATGGAATTAACGCACCACACAAGTATTTGACCAAAACAATGGGGAAGAATCCGAAGATAATCCCCCAACCGTGGACCATGGACATTGCGAGGAACACCATTCTTAACGTAATGAAGATACCCCACTTTGGAAGGTATCAGGAGGTTAATGCGTGCGTTAAAATCCTATTGTCATGCTTCCATGGAAGTTATATGTGGTTTGATAGACGCATCACCGTAGATCCGGCGTTGATCCATCAGATCACCGGATTAAGCAAGCAAGGACCAGACCCATAAGACTTTTATCCAAGGAAGGTTGCAGATCATGCCCTGTCACAGAGAATCAAAGATACCTATGGCAATGTCGAGAAATGGAAGCGAGGCTAAAAGGTATCCTCCATTCAGAATAGCATAGCGCACCTAGCCTGTCAGTTGATCTTTGGTAAGCTAGTAAGGAAGAACAAACCCATGCAGGTAACAGGGTTCGTTGTTGACCTCGTGAGAAAATGCATTGAAGGGCTACAAAAATGAACTGGGTGAGCTACCTATCAACCAATTAGAACAAGATTGCGATGAAGCTCAGGATCAGGGCCATGAGTTTCATTTCAGTTGATTGTTATCCCTCATCGCCTTCATTGCTTGGAAGATTTTGGAAGGTGTGACCTTCCTTGAAATTGAGCCATTTTAATCCTTAGCTGCAAATTTCACTACACTCTGGTATTCAAGAGACATGGCTAAAAAATGGCAGTCAAGCATGGTGTTCCAAACCTATTACCTGCAGTTGAAGAGGGATATTAATTCTTTCCCTCGCATGATGTTGAACACCCTGCATAGGTTCAGGCCCCTTCTGAAGTTCTGCGCAGATAAACATTTTATTTATATCACCACGTGCGCAGACGAAAATAAAGAAGAGTTCCAATCCCACTATAAGATCACAAAGGTGGACATGGAAGAAATAACTAAGGAATGGCCTCCAGAGTTCCTTATACTAGTGGACCAGGCAGAACTGCCTGACCCCAACCTCATCGGAAGCCCTGTAGTCTCTTACGAAGAATATGATGCACCCAACAGTAGCAGAAGGAAGAAAAAGAAAGAGGTATAGGAAATGAATAAAGCATCAAAAGAGACTTCTTCAGATTCACCTGGAGGAGGAGGAGGTGACGAAGTAGATAAGGAAGAAGACAAAGGGGAAGAAGAAAAGAATAGGCAGGGTGAAGTAACACCGCCTAGGGATCCCTTCCAGGAGGTTGAGACATCTAAGAAAAGAAAGGTTTCCCCCACAAAACCTTCATTGCAGAAGAATTCCAAAGATAGTAATCCCAAGTTGAAAACCATGTTCACAATAGATGACATCGACCTCATCATCGTCTTTGTATCAAATACATCAGAAGATATTTTACAGCGTAATGAAGACAAAAAAGAAACCTTGTATGATAGGATTGAAGCAGATATGAAAGGGGTACAACAATCCCTCTACTTCAGCCACGCAGTGTCTACTGCGCCTTCGTCATTTGAAGGGATCGAGTTGGGAGACGAGCCTGCCCATCTTCGCAAACTAGCAGATGCAACTGAAGCTCACCTTCACCGTGTCTAGGAAGAAAAAGAACAGACCACAGAGGCATTACATCAAGAAAAAGAGGAATCCCTAGAAAAATTCTAGGTTGTGCAACAAGAAAAAGATGACCTTTAGGCAAAGTTCACAAAGGATAGAGCACAGATCCTGAAGGAGAAAGAACAACTGCTCACAGAGAATATTGGAGTTAAAGAAGCAGTCACTAGAGACCTTCTCTCTGTGACGGGCTTAGAATAGATGGAAGAAGTCTCAATGGAGAATAAATTGTGGAATCTTGTTGAAGCCATTCAACAGCTCCAACAAAGAGTAGCAGAATTGGAGTTACAAGCAGTGCCATTCTTTACATGTGGACTAAATATTCGAGCAACCTCAATTGGGCCCTCATGCCCTGGATCTTGAATAAATTTAGCATCCCACATTGCCAGAGAGCATTAACTCTTCCTGGGTCATTCTTGACGAAGTAATCATCTTCCTCATACTCTCTTCCCCTCCATTCCAACATCCTGACCATTAAAAACCTACATTGGAACCACAAGGAGAGGTTAGCATCTTATTTTTCCTCCTTGAATATTTTTATTGACTAAACACATCTTAAGAATTTTTTGAGCTGCACATGCCACGGGCGAAGGCATACGCACAGTGAGAGATGGTTGCAAGATATCCATAGGGCTTCTTGAGGCGACCCTAGATCATCGTAGGGTACAATATAAGTTTCCCGCGATGACCTTCGCTTGAAAATACCCTCATAAATCCAGCCCAAAAACCTACTTTTAACCAATGAAATCAAAATTTAATCCATGGAAATTGAAGAGGACAAGAATATTACCTATTCAACGAAGACCGTTTGTCAAATGATTGATCATACCTCCCACAATCCGCAGTGGAAGTTTAAGGTAAAATGGGGGTTTTGGAACAAGTTTTGGGTGGGATAACAATGGAATGGTAACAATAAGTTTTTACCCATATTTATTAACATTTTCACTTTTCCATTTATATTTTATATTATTTTATGCATTTCACCGAAACCCTAAAGTCCTAATGGCATTACAAGTGTTTGATTTTTCGCAGGTGAGAAATATAAGAGTGCGAACGATGGAATACAAATATGTTTCTTGGTTTGTTTTTTTATTTGTCGCATGTACAGATAATTTTTGGGATTTTCAAGAAAAAACTAGAGCTCAATATTTGTTCGTTCTCATGCTCGTAAATCAATGAAAATGGAACCGAGTAGACTTTTATCACTTTTTCAGACTCGTAAATGTTACACAAAAAAGGAACTACCTGGAGTTACCTTTAATCTCTTTTCAGGCACTCTAAACATGAAAAGATTTCTAAGCGATCTTATTCTTTTCACGCTCGTAAAAGTATTTGAAGAAAACATCTAGCGAGTGGTAGATTATCACTTTTTCGATCTCTTCAAATTAATTTACGAAAAAGGACCTTGTGGAGTTTTCTTTAAGTGTTTTTCAGACTCTCTAAACATGAAAAACCCCTGATTTTTCTCTCTTTGGACTACTTAAACAAACATCGAAAGACCTGTACGGGACTGAACCTCTACTTCTTAGGGTTCACTAAAAATACTTCGAGGGACTCATTCAAAGAATGAGCTTACATCAACAATAATATGTTATCCTCCTCAAGCTTGCATAAAAATAAAGAGGTACTCGCTCAAAATGATAGGGGGGAATTTGGGAAAGAAATGTGTCTCTATATTTATGTTGGTGGAAGTAATAGTCTCTCTTGAACATGAGACCCCCTTCATCATTTTATCTAGGTTGGGAAATCCATTTGTCTCTCATTTTCCCTTCCGTAAGTTCATATATTTGGTCATCCTTGAGTCAATTATGCCAATACCATTGTCATGTCATTCATATGTTCAAGATAAGTCCAACCCTAAACAAGCCCTCTATCAAGTAGTCCATCTGCAGTTTTAAATTCCCACCATGTCGGCCTTCCCTATGTCAGTTTCAAATCATTTTCATACTTCGATCTATCTCAAATATGTTACTTATTTCATGTCATTGATTGGGGATATATCAAGGCCCTCATGTGACGAGTATTTTCTTGTCTACTTCAACTCATTATCTAGGAACAATACATAGAAATCATTTATTACCTTAGATCCTACATGCCTCAATGGCAGGCTTCTTCGCTTTCGAAAGTGGGTTTACATCATCAACCCCTGATCGAGAGATTCCATCGCGCATTCAAATTCAACTCATTTATTCATGTTCGTTGGATTGTACAAAGGTACCTTGGGAGTCATTGACATCAATGGTGATTTCCCTCACACTTATTAACAGTTTTCATCAATGACTGATAATCAAGTGGTTTCTGCCATGTTTGAATTCAACACCTGTAATCACATGGCTAGATTCATACTTACGGACGACAGGATTGAAGACCCTAGATCTCATCATTTTGGTCTAGGTTGCGATGGATTATTTATGATTTGTATTGACACATAGATCCAGTTTGTATGTCTCATGGCTATGTCTGAATTTGAGTTTTCTAGAGCATAGATCCATAGTGTATTCCTGGTGGCTATGCAGAATCTTGATGACATGGATCCACAGTGTATGATTTGTGGCCATGATTAACATTTTTTATTTAAATAACTTTTATTCTAAGCATGGGAATTCCCACCTCATAAATGGTATGATATTGCACAGATGCTTGATTGTTTGCAGGTTATCAATTGGTGCACTCCTTGTTTCTGACACACACAC
>JASDQU010500431.1:30206-52688 GCA_032191745.1 Picea mariana
AAGTGGAGTGAAGATGGAGGGTTTACTGAGTAGTTGTGATAATGCATAGTGGAGTGTGGAGTGGGTAATAGTGGTTATGCATCATGTTTTCCAAGTTTTTAGTAAATTAAACAGATTTGTACTATTTTTCCCTGAATTTACCCTTGCTTTAAATTCTAATGCATGTTGAAGTGGAAACTATGTAGAACATGACAAAATGTCTACAAAACAATGATGTAGACTACTGAAATTTGAAGATGAAGTGGAGCAAGGCTGTGAACTGATGGATATCTAGGAGAGAGAGTTGATGAATGTTGATCTACTGAGATTCCTTATGTCTCTCTCTCCCCCAAACCCGTTGGTTTGCATGTCCTCATGCAAACTCTCATTAGCACATAAATTTTTTGCAGGATGAAAGTGGACTATGTGGAACTGATGCATGTTGACTGAAGGAGAGAAATGAAGTATGCCAGAGCTGAGAGCTGCTGAAAATATCCTGCAAAAATTACCTTCGAAAAAAGATTTAAATTTTTGTATTGTTGGTATAGGAACCTACTGGTTTCTGTACCAGCAGTACCGGAACAAAAAAATCTAAGAGAACTAAAAAAATACTATTATTATGAGAGAAGAAATATACATTTATTCCATGCTTAAAGAAACAACCAAAAATTAAACTTTATTCAAGCTTGTAAATTTGGAAATGAAATTTATTTTAAAATATTACAAGCATAAAGGAAATTTCTAAATTACTTATTACATACAATTTCATCAATCATTAACAGTTGTATTCTCAAGAAACCATGTGAATTATGATGGGGGGGTTTTCCTCTCATCCTTGAACAGGAAAACATGAGGAGATAAGTGGTCTTTGATAAATGAGAAACCGATAGAAAACCAATCATCCCTGTTTAATTTCTCAAAGAATCTTTGTCATTCAAGTGATATTGATAAAATTCGCATTTGATTTTATTAGACTCCTACACTTATGGGTCCCACCTCTAGGACAATGACATCCAAGGTATGACTGACAAGGTTTTAAGACCATCGTATGGACATTCTCAAATGGTAATTAGATGAGGTTCATTACCCTTTTGTTCAACCATGCATGCTTCTTCTTAACGATTTACACAAGTATATTGTTTATACGGACAAATATAGATTAGGCATAATGAAAGACATCAAAATTAGAACCCATTGCCAACAAGTCTGTTCAGTACTCCGATGGGGTAATTTTGAAATCTAAGAAATATCCTTCGTAGGAAGAATTCCCCATTGCCCACGAGTCTATTCAGTACCCTGATGGGTTTACCTAGTTATACCATAGGCTGATACCCGCTGCTAGCAGACCTATTCAGTATCCTAATGGGTTAGCCTCTTACACCCAATTTCCATCAAAGGATCTTGTCCCAATATTTACCCTTAAGATAAAATTTATAGATTGCTTTCGCATGGGTGAATGGGGGAGCATCTTTGAAAACCTTTTTACAAGATGGGATGGTATTGAGTTGGAAGATATTTTATAGATTGCCCATAAAAGATTGTTCGTATGAAAAATAGAATTATGTATCGAGATTATTTGAAAGACATATCATGGTCAAAATTACTTAATGTGTGGTGGATGAGGCCATGAGAGAATGAACTAAAGGTGTCTCTAGTCCCTAGGTTGATCTTCTCCATATAAGATTGTCTTCCCTCACAAGTAGAAGTTTCATTCACTCTCATGCTATTATTTGATAAGAATGCTTTAATAACAAGTTCTTATATGAAACTAGGATGTACAAGTTACATATGGGAATCATTATGTAGACCTTAAAGATTTTGTAAATCCCCATAATATTTTAAAGATTAGGCTTATGAGCAACTGTTATTATTAATAGTCAGAAATATGTATGTAGTAAGAAAAATAAATATCTTAAGTTGTTTTGGTTTTTTGATGTTAGATCACCAATATTATCTTCATCTCATTTCATTTATTTGAAAATAAACATGAAAATATGTTGCATTTATTTAGAACTAGGTTAACTAACATGTAACTTTTACTCTATCCTATCTAAGAACAAGAAATTAAATTTCATGTGTAAGAATATTTCCAACGTAACCATGTGCGTAACAGGTGTAGAAATACAGTCATACTTGGGTTTGAAAGATAAGATTTATTGTATACCAGAATACGAAGAACTAGCTGCTTTGATGATGATGTGGAGAGTTGTTGAAGAAGAGAGTGGTGCTTCAATGTTGTTGTCGTCTGGAACCAATGTTCAATGTAATCTTGATGTTCTTGGTTCACTTCCTCATTTACACCACTCTGCATGTCTCCCTCTATCATGCCATGCAGATCATCTTCTTTTGGATGGTTTGTCTCTTGGATGCATACTGGATCTAGCGATATGCATGTCAAGAACTCCTCGATCTCAGGTTCTAGCAGTTTCTCTCCATTGAATGATTCTTCAGTCTCCTCTACAGGATGGAAAGGGTGATCAAATGAGGCTTCTAGATCTTCTTGTGGATGTAGCTTATGGAAATCTTGTTTTTCAATCACTTTTCGAGAGGCAGATAGGTTCTTGACTGCTTTCAATATTTGTTCTTTTTGCGAGGCAGAGATTGAGATCCCAGTTGTTGCTAGGATGGAGAGAGTTCTTCCAAACTCTTGATCATCTTTGAGTCCTTGTTTTTGGTTTATGGGTCCTGTTTGACACATGGATTAGTGTAGAGATGGGTTCTTATAGTGCCCAAATTATTATTTTTTAAATCTTAAGGAAATAAAAAGAAGCAAACTAAAAGAAAATGTAAGCAAAGAAATTATATACTTGAAGTGCCACCATGATACTAGGATCCTGCTGCCACCAAGTTATCTATTCACACAAGTTAGCTTCTCTTCTCGTATATATAAAAAATGGCTAATGCTAATAAAACACAAATTCTAACTACTAAAAGGAAGAGGACAACCTAATTTTGGAGTAACCCCACTAAAGTGGTTACGTGGGCTCTTCCCTCACATCTTACCGTCTTCTCTTTGCCCTTAGGTTATCCTTAAAAGAACACCAAACTTGGATGAAAATAAACATGCTTGCATGAAAAGAAACACACTTGCATGAAAGGAACAATCAAGGCTTTGGATAAATAAAAGAAACCTACCTATCCTCTAATCTTTTTAGCACCTCCCTGACAATGGTGCCAAAATGTTGGGGCTAAATATATGCACTATTAATTCCCATATTTAATTATCAGCCGGGGCTTGTAAGCTTCAAGGTGCAGGCACAGGAAACGCAGGATCAAAGCCTAGTCTAGTCTAATCTAAAGTTGTCAAAACAATCTTCAAACCCACACTGGAGAGAATTAACACTAAGAATTCATCATTGGAACTTAGTGCTATAAAGGCTTAGATCACATTCTTTCAAGCACTCGGGGTGATGTTCATGTGATTAATCATGAGTAGCTTACTGAAGTCTTTTGTCCTTCAATGATTATTTCCTATAGTGGATCCACACTTAAATGAAATAAAAGAAACAATCAAATGGAAATGAATTCAAATGACAAGAAATAAACAAATGGGAAAACCAAATCACAATGAAAGCAAACTAACAAAAGGAAATCAAACAAATAGAAAATAAAAATTATTTCAAACTATGTGAATGAAATGAAATGTGAATGCAAGAACCGAACCTAAAACACACAAATCTAACCACTCAAACTATAGGAAGAGGCAAGATGAACAAACTAGAATCAAACACTATATGTAATCTAAAATCAAGATATTTCCACAATCAAGTGCATCAGTCACAATGAGAAATCATGGAAATAAATGAAAAGGGATGGGAAAGAATGACAATGCAGAAATACAAATTGGAAATAAATGGAATGTTTATGCAATGGAAAGAAATATCAACTCTGTAAAAGAAGATAAAAATAGAATGCTTATAAAAAATGGTTAGTCATATATGAAATCAAAAGAGGAAAAGAAGGATAGGTACTCTTTACAGACTGAGAGATTCAATGTAAAACACAAGAATCAAAGAGTAATTGAGAAGAATATGCACTTCTGCAATTGACGAAAGATCTATATTTAAAGCACAGTCAATTAAACAAAAGTCAATGTGTTGAATAAGTTGAGAGCAAGGCAAGTTCCTTGTGTGAAAAAACAATAAAGTTGTGTAATTTAATGTGCATTCATCAATCAAGGAATGAGTAGATAAAGAGAGAGCACAATTCCTTGTCATGAAATGTAATTGTAGTGTGATTGGGCATTGATTCCATGTGTAGAGAATGAGGTAAAGATAGGGGTCGATCTGCTATTGCAATGATTAATTATATTGCATGATTAAATCTGCAATCAATGGGAAAATCGTGTTGAAGGAAAAAGAGAAAATATGGAAGAGAAAAGTTAAGTATATGCAACGAATAAGAAAACTTTGTTTTTTGTGTTTTCTTTTATAAGTGAATGCAAACAAGAATATGTTAACATACTCTATTTTATGATATTTTGGAGAATAATAAATTGATGGGTGAATTGAATGGTAGATTTGATGTGCAAATTGGATGGAAAATCAATCATGAAGGAGATAAATGCAATGAGGGATTGTACATAGTCTATTCGGCCTAAAAACAGAGCATATGAAGAATACACAGAAATATAAGCACGCAAATGTGATAGGAAAGAATGCTAAATAAATTCAAAGCTCAATGTGATAATGTATTCAATTGGGAGGTTTACAATATGAATTCTAATTAACATAACAATTGCAAAAATAAAATTAGGATTCAAGCCACACACTCCAAACTGTAAATGAAATTCTAACCTTTAAACAAATTGAAGAATAAAAGAAACATACATAAATGAAATGTTAACTAGTTAAGATACAAAGGGAAACCTTATTATCAAGTTGAGGGGCCCTACCCAACAGGTAATTTGCTGCCAAAAAGATGCCAGTCCCCTTGAATGAAAAAAACACCAATTCTTTATTCCATCAAACTCAGAAAATTACTAGTCTCTCACAATCTTGGCATTGTCATGATGACACCTTAACATCCATTACAAAAGAATTCCCATAATGACAATTGTATTTTTCATAGCCCTATGAGGCTTATTTATACATGAAAAATCATTGAGAAGTGGATGGGACTGAATCCCAATGCTCAGATTTCAAATTTACAATTTTAGATAAAATCCTCAAAAATCTGGGTTTTATTGCAATTTGGGCAGATTCGAGTTAGTCCCCCACTCATATCTTCCAAACCAATTCTAATTTTAAAAAAATACTCGTGTCTTACTCAATTTTCCATATTCTAGACAAAACTCATTTCGTAGAATTTCTAGATCTGATGCCATTTGCACGAAAATCGAGGCGCAAGTTGGCAGTTTGAGTTTTCCAATAATTTTAGCAGAATCATTCCCCCTGAGTTGGAGGTACACACATGTGAGCTAGGTGAATTCGAGCACACGTGTCAGCATGCAAACGTGGATCTGGACAAAGCCCATGTACCCAATTTTCCTCTAGAATCTTTCCAAAATTTTGAATTATTTCTAGTACCGGATTAGCACAGTTGGTACCGGATTAAAACAATTAGTACCAGAATCTTGTAGCGAGGGTTTTAGTACCAAATGAAAACAGTCATGACTATGGGTACCAGACCAACGCGATGGTAGTACTGGATGGAGCTAGTACCAGAATAGGTGCAATCTGGTATCGGATGAAGTTGGGACCGGAAGAGGCAAAGAGATGGTACCAGATGAATGCAAAGGTAGTACCGAGTCACTGTAGAGTATTGGATGACATGGAGTGGGGGTACCGAATGACTGTCCAGGCACCGGTTGACTATAGAACCTTATGGTACCGGATGACTTGGATTATCGGATGACCTGCAACGCGAGTACTGGAACAGGAACAATACAGGTACCGGAACCTGAACAATACAGAACATGTTGCTTAGACATAGAAACATAGGATTAAACCATCATCGAAAAAACTATTGTATAATCATCCTTTTAATCACTAAAAATATGAAAAACTATGTATTAACCACATAGGATGAATAATAGGAGATAATGGAGGTTTATGGTGTAATTAGCGATATATTATTGACGAAATGCGGGGAGAAGGTTTAATGATGAGTGTATTTGTATGGCTGAAAGTATGAAAAAACTGGAGCTCAACACTCACTCAGGCTCCTTGGAGGATATACCCACGATTAAGTGTGGGAGATTGCACCAAGGTGTAAGTCCGTTAAGTAGATCGTCAATGTAAATTTTCCACCCACTCTATCCTAGCCCCTTCTTGTCTTGACTTCATGACGTTGGATTTTATCACCAACTAGTGACTTCGAAATAAGAAGGTTTTGTTTTCTTGGTTTTATTTCTAGATTTTATTAGCGAGTCTTGTTTTCTTCCGTAGTTGGCAATAGATTTTTCCCACAAAATATTTGGTTCGACCAACATTAACCCTCCACGTTGTTCATGTAGGATGCAAGGGCTACCCCCAGAAGATCCGGAAGGTTACCTCCCTTTTCTTCCTTATTCACCGGAGGGCTCTCCTGAACAAAGAGAAGTCTAGGACAATGTAACCTCACAAGTGGAAAGTTCCAACTCTTTAGAATATTTCCGAATTATTTATGATTCTCTAGAGGATTTTCGGCGTCCTCCAACTCCGTTGTCGTCTACTGGATACGAGATATGTATTCTACGGATTAATTCATCAAGAGAACTTGTTGTTGAAAATTTTGGAGCATCGACTGGACCTCACACAGGCCCTGGAGTAGAGAATCCCCCTCTTTCTAATGACACATTTAACACCCCGCCTCGCACTATGCAGTATCTTTACAACAACTTAGGGGCGAGTACTAATTCATATGTAATCTCACAACTTCCCACAACGTTTGTTTCCTACACGATATCTCTAGACCATTTTTTCGATACAACTAGCAATATCATCGTCATTCTAGAAACATAGTCAGTTAGTTCTAGCTCGACTTTTTCTCTCTAGATAGCCCGTTCTACTATGGTTCCACACACTACGACCATTCCTACCGAAAATGTGGTGGTTATTCAAGCTCCCATTGGAACACCACTGTCATCTAGACCTATCCCATCACTTCCCCCTGTGTATCACGCTTTGAATCCTTCCATCGCCATCCCTAACCAAAATCCGTCCAGAGGGCAAAGACTTTTTGTTCCTCCTGGGTATAATGTTGTTGTTGCTTTTGTTTCCGCATCTAGCCAAAACCCTTCCGGAGGGGCGCACATCCCTCTTCCACCTTTGTTTGGAGGGGATAATTATCCCGACCCTAGTGGCTCCAACCCATCTGGGGGCACTGGTCCATCTATCACTTCTGGTTTTCAGACTCATTTTGGAGGACAACCTCAAACTGGGGAACAACCACATTTTGGGACACAACCTCAGGTCAGGTGGCAACCCTAGATTGGCGTACAACCTCAATCTAGGGACCAACCTCAATTCGGAGAGCAACCCCATGTTGACATCCATAACCCAGTTTACGGGAAAAATAAACCAGTAACTTGGATTCTTCCTCTCCAAGTAAATTCGCAACCATTTGGGGGGAAACATTCTCAATTCAACTCTTTTGTACCTCCCAATCTCGGCCAACCGTATCTAGGTTCCTTGAATCCTACTTGGGGTCCAAAATCCCAGTTGAATGTTCCTTCCCAAGGATAAATTCCCAATCAACCCAACCATGTCGACTACATGCCCCAGAACCCCTCCCAACCGAATATGTCGGTATTGTCTACTTATATGAAAACTGCTTACAGTCCTACTGGCATACTGACGGGACTTCCTCCCCAAATTCACCATTATCCTCACATGAATAGGCAGTTACCCTTTCTAGACACTTTGGATGTACCTGACTTGTCTAGGATCTTGAATGTTTCTATCTTACATTCTCCCCATTGATCCATCATACCGATCAAATTGTCATCCGACATTCCCAAGTTTGACAGATGACCAGGAGAAGATCCAAACAATCACGTTATGACTTTCCATATTTGGTGCTCGTCCAACTCATTGATGAACAACTCCATTAGACTATGACTCTTCCAATGAACTCTCACCAGTTCAGCTGCAAAGTGGTACATCGAGTTACCATGAGGCTTATTTCATGACTTTAATACCCTATCCATGGATTTCCTCACACATTACCAATTGCCAATTCTCTACGAGACAGGGACCGAAATTTTGAGTTCCTTTAAGAAATATTCTGCCACTCACACTTTTTATCACATTCATGAGTGGAGCCGTAGAAGATGCTTGATCAAAATCGACCTTCTTGATCAGTTATTGGTTGAGTGGTTCACCAAATCATTCATCCGTAAAATAGCTCGTGATATTGCCATGGGTGGAGTTGTCACTGAAGAGTAGGTGATTAGTCGCGCTCAATAACTAGATCTCGTTTATTTGCAAACATACACTCTTTATGACTTGATCCCTGACACTCCTTTCCCTTCTACCACTGCTACCTCAACAACCCTAGCAGCTTATCATGTTGTTGATGGTGTGATTGGTTCTTTCCATGATGAATCTAAATCCACGCCTTCCACTCACACCAATCCCAAATCTAATGCTTCTAATGTTCAAAGTTCTTCGACTCCCACTCCTTCCATGAACAAAACTTCTGAGGTTAATTCAGTTCAATCTACCCCTGCCAGAAAAAACAAACCTAAAAAAGGGAAGGGTAAGAATAAGAAGAATAAAAATAATAATCCGTAATCTAAAAAGCCCAAAACACAACCTGTTGATGATAAGGATAAGTATAAATCTCAATATCCTTGCCTTATCTATGGTGACTATCACTACACGAAAGATTGTCCAAGACGAGTCAAGGTCACTAAGTTCCTTCAAGGGACCAAGAAGCCTCCTACATGTGCCGCTTTGTCACAACCTTTCCCTTTTCAACAACAAGCCCAATTGGTCATTCAAGACCAACCATCTCTTTCCACCACTTCATATGTCCTTATGTGTACTGGTGATTCTAAAAGGAACGACATTGCAATCGCAACTCGGGCCAAATATTACTCTCCTTCAAAGGAGAAAGTTGACAATTTACCACCTTCATTGGTTCAACCACCTCCCAACAGTCCTCTTCATCTTGAATGATCATGGATCGATACAGTTCTATGCCCTCCTCCAAAGGGTGTTGTTCGGAATTATGCCTTTACTCCTCATGTGCATACTGCTCAAAACTACAATATTGTAGAAGACCTTGCGCAAGCACCCTCTGTGGTGTCAGCTCTCAAAGTCCTTCAAAGTTGTCCCTCTCAACAGAAGGCACTGTTAAAGGCCATTGGTGGGATTGATCCCACAGATACGAATTTGATAATATTTGACCTGGAATATCACATTCCAAGGCTACCTCATTAGTTAGTGTTTCAGATCCAAGTTATTGTAGAGAACAAAAACATATGTAGAACCATTATTGATGAGAGAGCTTCGACGTGCATTATGTTTGTTACTTGTTGGAAAGACATTGGCTCTCCTCCCCTCACTGAATCACACAATGAACTTAAGGCCTTCAATGGTTCTGGTTTTAAACCCTATGGTTTTCTTCCCTCATTGCCTATTACGTTGGAAGGAAAATCAGTCAATGTCGAGGTCAAGGTATTTCATGCACCTCTTGACTATAACCTCTTACTTGCCCATAGCTGGATTGATTTCATGTGTGCAGTTGTTTCTACTCTTTTTCATGTGTTACGTTTCCCACACCAAGGAAAGATCGTTACTATTGAGATTTTTTAATTCTAATTCCCATACTAGCAAAGTACCCTTTATCTTAAAGACACCTCCTTGGTATGAGAATGTCGGCATGGTCTCCTTAAAGAATTCACTTTGATGGGTACATTCTCAATCCCACCACCCAATATTCCACCTCCTTTTCTCCCCTCAATCAACATGATTTCCACCTCTATTCGCTAAACCCCCGCGTCTCACGACCCGTGGATAGTACCTAAACTTGGTGATTATCTTCTCTACGGCGAACAAATTCCCTTAAGTCCAGTTGAATTCGCTTATCAGGCCATTCAATCGATAAACCCTTCTACTCCCTCTCTCTGTGATTCATCTCCGGATCTATTTCACACGATATTTCATACCGATGAGATGACCATGCTAGTCATGTCTATGGAAGACACACCATGGGATGATGGAAATCATCGTTCCATTCTCTTCCTAGAGTAGCACACCATAGAGAGTTACCAGCGGATTTTGAATCTATCGACCGTTGTTGTCATTTCCTCTGTTCCTGAGTCAACAAACGTTGTGTTGTATGAAGGGAACCTGAGTAACATTTCACCCATCGTTCCTCTTGACATATCCATTAAACCTGGATTCGTTGAAAATGTTCACATTGGAGCCTCATGTTCCGCTGACGAGGTTGGTGCCTATAAATCCACTTTTCAGTAATTCCATGATGTTTTCGCCTGGAGCTATGAAGAGATGTCGAGTATTGATCCCAATATCATTGTGAACAAAATTAATACCTACCCGAACGCTAAAACCGTTCGACAGAGAGTTCACCCGGCACACCCTTCTAAATTCTCTGCTATCAAGATCGAAGTTGAAAAACTTCTTAAGGATAGCTTTATCTATCCTGTAGCTTTAACTGATTGGGTATCCAATCTAGTTCCGGTAAATAAGAAACAAGGCACGATCCGTGTATGTGTAGATTATAGGGATATCAATAAAGCTTTTACTAAGGAGAATTATCCAACCCCCTTCGTTGACCAGATCATCGATGATTGCACCGGGAGTGAAATCTTCTCTTTAATGGATAGTTTCTCCGGCTATAATCAGATTAATATTTTTCCCGCGGATCAACACAAGACTACTTTCATTTGTCCTTGGGCTACCTTTGCCTACCAGAAATTGCCTTTTGGTTTGAAGAACACTAGTGCGACTTTTCAGCGCACCATGTCTTATGATTTTCATGATATCAAGCACATCATAAAATCGTATCTCAATGATATATCAATGCATTCCATGCGTCGCCAAGATCACCCGACACACCTCTGAGCCATTTTCCTTCGCTGTTGTTTCTATCGTATACGTTTGAACCCACACAAATGTGTTTTTTGTGTGGATTCCGATCGAATTTTGGGTTTTATTGTGTCAATTCATGGAATTAGGGTTGACCCCTTGAAGCTTGAGGCTATCCTTACTCTACCTCCTCCTTCCATACTACGCCAGCTTCAAAGTTTGCAAGGGAAGGCAAACTTTTTGCATCGATTCATTCCAAATTACGTCGCGTTAATGCAGGTATTTACTCAATTATTGAATAAAGTTTATGAGTTTGTATGGGATGATACTACCAACAAAACCTTCAAAGCTTTGAAACTTGCCTTAACCCGTACACCACTTCTTTTCCCATTGGAATATAGTTGAGACTATTTCCTCTACTTCGCCACTTCGAACTCTACCATTACCATGGTTTTAGTCCAAGAAGATGATTCGCACGACAAACATGTAATTTACTATTTGAGGTGGAATCTCACGACCACCGAAGCCAAATACCTACATGTGTAGAAACTGGCCTTGGCGGTTGTTCAAGTTGTCCAAAGTTTTCATCATTATATCTTATTACGCAAGACCACTATTATTTTCGATTGCAACCCCATGCAACACATCCTCACTCGAAAATTGTTGGGGGGGAAGTACTCCAAATGGATAATGATTCTCCAGGAGTTTTATTTAGAACTTGAATGCGCTAAGTCTAAGAAATGTTTGGTTTTTGTCGAATTGATATGTGACCTTCCCTCAACTGAGACAACAAATGTGGCAGAGGATTCCTTACCTGATGAATCCCTTTTTCTCATCAGTTCTGATGACATTTGGTACATATATATTATCATCTATGTCTAGTCTCAAATGTTTTGGCCTGACCATTCTAGTACGGAGCATCATCGTATATGGTATCAAGCCCGTCAATACATAATTCTCGATGACACTCTTTATCATCGTGGTGTTGACTCTATTTTTCGACGATGTCTCACCTATGATGAGGCTGAGAAAAAGATTTGAATGACTGCCACTCTAGAGCATGTGGCGGTCATATATCTGGGTATGCCACTGCCCAAAAGATCTTATGAGAATGATACTTATGGGCTTCTTTGTTTAAATATTGTATCACTGTTGTCTAGAAATTCCATGCTTTCCAAACGTATAACAACAAGATAAGATCTAATCCTACTCCTTCACACCCTGTAGTTTCTGTTGGTCCATTCACAAAATGGGGCATTGACTTCATGACATGTAACCCTCACTCGAACGGGGGGCATGGATACATCATCGTAGCTATGGATTATTTTACTAAATGGGTCAAGGCGATGCCTACAGTCAATAACACTAGGAAAACTGCAACATTGTTCATATTCAATCATATCATTACTCAGTTCGGTGTCCCCCAAGCTATCGTTATTGATCACGATAGCCACTTTTGAAATTTCATGATGTCTGAGCTTACTGAAAAGTTGGGTCTTCGGCATGAAAACTCAAACCCCTATTATCCACAAGCCAATGGCCAGGTTGAAGAGATAAACAAAGTTCTTACTACTATGCTTCGACAGATGATAGGAATCCATAAGATATGTTGGCACACAATGTTGTTTTCAGGATTATGGGCCTACCAGACATTCTCCAAGTCTACCACTAGGTTCCAACCTTTCCAGTTAGTTTATGGTATCGAAGCTATCTTTTCGATTGAATGTGAGATACCATCTTTGAAACTAGCCGTTTAAATTCTACCAAACACCTCTATTGAAGAATAACATCTATTATACCTGATGCAATTAGATGAAACCTGTCGTGATGCCGCCCTGATTACTGAAACTCAGAAAAAACGTGTTAAATACCAATAAGACAAACATGTCAAGCCATGTGTTTTCTCTGAAGGTGATCTAGTTCTCCTCTACGAACGAGATCATGATTTACTAGGGGCTGGAAAATTCGAGGCTATGTGGTGAGGCCCTTATATTGTCAAACGAGTGTTGGAGAAGGGAGCTTATGAGTTAGTGGATTATGATGGCATTCCTTTGAGTGAACCCAGAAATGGTCTTTACTTGAAGAAGTACTATGCTTAAGTCATTTTTGCATGAGTGATTGTATTTTTACTGTATCATACTTTTGTGTTCTTTTTCGTTGTTTGGTTTTGACCCCCAACTTCTTACCTTGCATTGTGCTTGGTTTCTAGATGTCGGTGTCTTCAATACCCTACATTGGCTTCACCGATGGAACTAATCATAGTACTCAGAACTTAGCATCTGCTGCTTGGGAAATCTATGCACCTACAAATGAATTAATCAGTCTACGCAGTGTTTTCCTTGGTCATGGGACTAACAACATCGTGGAATATAGTGCAGTCATCGAATTGTTGACCGACGTTGTTTCACATGGAATCTGTCATATTTTTGTACGAATTGATTTGTAGTTAGTATTACTACAATTGAGTAATGTCTATACTATCCTAAATTTTACTTTGTTAAGGTTATATTTACGAATCTGCCCCTTGGAGTGTCATTTTGATTACATTGAATATCAAAACATTCCTAGATGTCTAAATACATTAACAGATGCATTAGCTAATTATTTGTTAGACAGACATTTGAGACACTTATAAATCCAATCACATTTGTATATAAATAAAGTAAGCCAGTAGAAGTGTTGGCCCTTGACCAAGTTTTGGAGAACCTTGGTCATGTTTGACCATTTCTTCGACTTCAATAGGTTGGTCGAAGGCGGAGTGCAAGGGGAAGAGAAGATCACAGGATCTCTCCCCCTTTTCAAGGATTTTTAGGTTTAGGGTTTATATAATGGGTATGGGATGTTGGCACATGGGTTTACCCATGTTTAGGCCCCTTTTTGTATTATATAAATAGAAGGCTAGGCGATGTAAGAAGTAACTAGTTAATGATTGGATCAGTGCATGACTAGTTGGCTAAGTGCAAGATTGTGTTGAGAACTTGCAGAGCTAAGTGCAAGTCACTGTGAGAAGTAGTTACTAGACCTCGTAGAATTGGTTTAGTGTGGATCTAAAGGATTTGTTCATATTTTGTGTTTATACTTGCAGAGCTAAGTACAAGTGATTGTAAGAAGATCATGTGCAGACTTTGTAAGAAGGCTTTGTGCTTGAATCCAACTCAGGGAAGGAGGATTTGGCAAGGTGCGCACAGATATTCTATCCTACGAAGAGTAGGTTTTGTGGATATGTGCATGTAAGAAGATTGACAGAAGACAATAAAGAAGAAGAAGAGTTGGTGGACATAGCCCCACACTGGGGTGAACCACGTATATCATGTGTTGTGGTTTCTTTGTGCTTTATGGTTGTTATGTGATTGTTGTGATTTATGCTTAGTGTTGTAATATGTATGTTGGATGCATATGATATAGTATTTTAGTTCTTAGTGACGTGAATGAATGCCAGAACTGATCTATTTCTAAATTCTAAGTTCTTGGATGTGTTAGGTCTAGTTTAATACCGCATTGTTCTGTAATTAGGGTTTCAACCTGCGATGTGAATAAGGGTTAAATACTAATGAATGTTAAATACTAAAATGATACATTTAGTACTGTAATCACAGATCTGTGTCCTAGCTAGGTTGTATACACTTGAGTCCTACAACCACCCCTTCCTCTACCTCGGGTGAGACTTCATCTACTTTGCAAGTGTTGTCAAAAGGGTCAGTAGTTAGGGTTCTGTTGGTGCGTTGTTGAAGAATTGAACCCCAGGTCTACCCTGTGCCAACAAATGGTTCTATTTCTGGGACCTGAAACTGTGATTGCTTGGAACTGAGGAAAAGAAGAAAGATTTGTGCATAGATCTGTTGTTGTAGTGTGCAGTATTATACTTGATTGTGAAGATCTGTGCTAAGAAAGGAATTAGATCTAAAGAAAAGAGGTAGGATCTTAAAGTATTTGTGCTCGGAGAAAGGTAAGATAAGTGAAAATTTTTGTTTCGAAAGAATGAATCTAGGAATGCTTGATAGATTTTGTCCTAGTCTAAAAACTAGGGCATATCTAGAAGAAAGAAGATTTGATATGAGTATATCTAATAGAAATAGTGAAAGAAATGTCATTCCTATGCATAGAAAGAATGTTTGGACTAACAAATGGATGCAGGATCCTAGAAAGAATTTTTTACAGGTGAGCTACTGTGATCCCAGTGCACAGTACAGGAAAGGTTGGGGATCATTTAAAAGAAAGAGAGGATTAACTCTTTGTTACGGTTGCAGAAGACCAGGCCATCTTGCAAAGGAATTCCCTGGTAGAGGTCCTAGTTGTCTTTTTTGTAAAGCTATGGACCATAAAGTTTTGGATTTCCCTAGAATGATTGCTAAAGTTGAAAATATGAATATGAGACAAGAAAACCATGAGAAAGGTCAAGAGACTAAGAATATGCTAGAACCCTAGAAAGAATCAGAGACTATGTTATTGCAGATGAAAGAAACCCTGAATAATCACAAATACATTAGTTTATCAGAGGTCTTCAAAGAGAAGGAGTGCATAGAAACACAAATAGGAGACTTCGACATAGATTATGTTCTGGATGAGGAAACATAGGTGAATATTATGACAAAAAGAACCTGGGAAATTTTAGGAAAGCCTGCTATGGTTCCTTCATTGGGAGGAATAGGATTTTTTAAAGGAAAGTTGATAACCTTATGTGGAATACTTACCCAAATATCTATGAGTACTCATGGAACTTTGACAGAGGAATAATTCGAAGTCATTAAGTTTGTTGAGAACAATGCCCCATTTGATATTCTGCTAGAAAAAACCTGGATTGAGAAAGATCAGATCCGTGGGAAAGAAGAAGAGGAAGCTTTGGAACAAAAAAAGAAAGAACTAAGGGATTTCATGGCTAGGAGAATAGAGCACTTAATATTAGAACAAGAGGACAAGTTGAAAGAACACAAGTAGCTTTGAAAGACTTGTCTATGTAGGAGAGTAGAGAACCTACTTCGGTAAGAAAAGAAGTGTTACTCTCGAACCCTGTGAATGATCCTCAGCAGTGCAAATTTAATATGACAAGGGAAGATAAGAACAAGAATGGAAAGAGGCATCCGAAGATGCAAATCACAGTAAATAAAGATAGAAATCTCAGCAAGAAGAAAGCAAAGTTAGAAAAATTGCAGGATGTCCCTGAGAAGACTTCATAGAACTTGAACTTCGTTGGAATAGCAGAACGACGTAGATTGGCACTTCACCATGGAGAAGCAATATGACCGTTGGAGGCGTCGTGACCTTTAGACCGATGCTCCAGAACGGCTAGAAACATAGTTATGGTCGGAAGGATAACCATTGGAACGTTGGGACCACACCATAATGGATGGAATTGCATTGATTGAGGAATTTGTATCCATTGGAGGTATCCATTACACCGTTGCCTATTTATCTTGTTGAATGTTTCACCGAGAACACTTTTGTGAATTGAAAGTATCCGAGCCCATAAAAAAATCATTTTTATCGCACAGTGCCTATTGAGACTTCGCCACCCATTCTAATACCATGAGTATTTGTCCACCGACCTGAGATATCCAACCTCTAGCGTGCATGTCGGGTGAGCACAGTGTAGTGGAAATTTCCATAGAGGAAATTTTGATAGATCTCATGACTGATAAGGTAATGTCCGCAGGGGCACAAGATTCATCAACTAGAGGAGTGCAAGCATCCCCATCGACTGCACATCAATCTGGACCCTCTAGAGTTGTGACAGAGAAGTAGAGTAAACATCACGATGACTTGGAGAACAGGAAGCTCATCCCATCTATCCTTCCTCACTACAACCCACCTCTGAATGGCATGGTTAGTTGTGACAATGTCCCAAGGGAATTCGACTACACAGTAATCACTACATGCCTCCCAATGGGGATACACACAGATGGACTATAGTTAGGACAAATTATGACGTTGAATATCAATGACTTCAACTCGCGAGATCACAAGAACCATGGAATTAACGCACCACACAAGTATTTGACCAAAACAATGGGGAAGAATCCGAAGATAATCCCCCAACCGTGGACCATGGACATTGCGAGGAACACCATTCTTAACGTAATGAAGATACCCCACTTTGGAAGGTATCAGGACGTTAACGCGTGCGTTAAACTCCTATTGTCATGCTTCCATGGAAGTTATATGTGTTTGGAAAGACGCATCACTGTAGATCCGGCGTTGATCCATCAGATCACCGGATTAAGCATGCAAGGACCAGACCCATAAGAATTTTATCCAAGGAAGGCTGCAGATCACGCCCTGTCACAGAGAATCAAAGATACCTATGGTGATTTCAAGAAATGGAAGTGAGGCTAAAAGGTATCCTCCATTCAGAATAGCGTAGTGCGCCTAGCCTGTCAGTTGATCTTTGGTAAGCTAGTAAGGAAGAACAAACCCACGCAGGTCACAGGGTTCGTTGTTGACCTCCCGAGAAAATGCATTGAAGGGCTACAAATGAACTGGGCGAGCTACCTCATCAACCAATTATAACAAGACTGCGATGAAGCTCAGGATCAGAGCCATGAGTTTCATTTCAGTTGATTGCTAATCCTCATCGCCTTCATTGCTTGGAAGATTCCGGAAGGTGTGACCTTCCTTGAAATTGAACCATTTGAATCCTTAGCTGCAAATTTCACTACACTCTAGTATTCAAGAGACATGGCTAAGAAATGGCAGTCAAGCATGGTGTTCCAAACCTATTACCTGCAGTTGAAGAGGGATATTAATTCTTTCCCTCGCATGATGCTGAACACCCTGCACAGGTTCAGGCCCCTTCTAAAGTTCTGCGCAGATAAACATTTTATTTATATCACCACGTGCGCAAACGAAAATAAAGAAGAGCTCCAATCCCACTATAAGACCACAAAGGTGGACATGGAAGAAATAACTAAGGAATGGCCTCCAAAGTTCCTTATACTAGTGGACCAGGAAGAACTGCCTGACCCCGACCTCATCGGAAGCCCTGTAGTCTCTTACGAAGAATATGATGCACCCAACAATAGCTAAAGGAAGAAAAATAAAGAGGTATAGGAACTGAGTAGAGCATCAAAAGAGACTTCTTCAGATTCACCTGGAGGAGGAGGAGGTGACGAAGTAGACAAGGAAGAAGACAAAGGGGAAGAAGAAAAGCATAGGCAGGGTGAAGTAACACAGCCTAGGGATCCCTTCGAGGAGGCTGAGACATCCAAGAAAAGAAAGGTTTCCCCCACAAAACCTTCATCGCGGAAGAAGTCCAAAGATAGTAATCCCAAGTTGCAAACCATGCTCATGATAGATGACATCGACCTCATCATCGTCTTCATATCAAATACATCAGAATATATTTTACAGCGCAATGAAGCCAAAAAAGAAACCTTGTATGATAGGATTGAAGCAGATATGAAAGGGGTACAACAAGCCCTCTAATTCAGCCACACAGTGTCTACTACGCCTTCTTCATTTGAAGGGATCGAGTTGGGAGACGAGCCTTCCCATCTGCACAAACTAGCAGATGTGACCGAAGCTCACCTTCACCGTGTCTAGGAAGAAAAAGAACAGACCACAGAGGCATTACATCAAGAAAAAGAGGAATCCATAGAGCAATTCTAGGTTGTGCAACAAGAAAAAGATGACCTCCAAGCAAAGTTCACAGAGGATAGAGCGCAGATCCAAAAGGAGAAAGAAGAACTGCTCACGGAGAATATTGGAGTTAAAGAAGCAATCACTAGAGACCTTCTCTCTGTGACGGGCTTAGAATAGATGGAAGAAGTATCAATGGAGAATAAATTGTGGAAGCTTGTTGAAGCCATTCAATAGCTCCAACAAAGAGTAGCAGAATTGGAGCTACAAGCAGTGCCAATCTTTACATGTGGACTAAATATTCGAGCAACCTCAATTGGGCCCTCATGCCCTGGATCTTGAATAAATTTAGCATCCCACATTGCCAGAGAGAATTAACTCTTCCTGGGTCATTCTTGACGAAGTAATCATTGTCCTCATACTCTCTCCCCCTCCATTCCAACATCCTGACCGTTAAAAACCTACATTGGAACCACAAGGAGAGGTTAGCATCTTATTTTGCCTCCTTGAATATTTTTATTGACTAAACACATCCTAATAATTTTTTGAGCTGCACATGCCACGGGCGAAGGCATACACACAGTGATGGATGGTTGCAGGACAGCCATAGGGCCGCTTGAGGCGACCCTAGATCGTCGCAGGGCACGATATAAGTTTCCCGCGATGACCTTCACTTGAAAATACCCTCATAAATCCAGCCCAAAAACCTACTTTTAACCAATGAAATCAAAATTTAATCCATGGAAATTGAAGAGGACAAGAAGATTACCTATTCAACGAAGACCGTTTTTCAAATGATTGATCGTACCTCCCACAATCCGTAGTGGAAGTTTAAGGTAAAATGGGGGTTTTGGAACAAGTTTTGGGTGGGATAACAATGGAATGGTAAAATTAAGTTTTTACCCATATTTATTAACGTTTTCACTTTTCCATTTATATTTTATATTATTTTATGCGTTTCACCCAAACCCTAAAGTCCTAATGGCATTACAAGTGTTTGATTTTTCGCAAGTGAGAAATCTAGGAGTGCGAACGATGGAATACAAATATGTTTCTTGGTTTGTTTTTTAATTTGTCGCATGTACAGATAATTTTTGGGATTTTCAAGAAAAACCTCGAGCTCAATATTTGTTCGTTCTCATGCTTGTAAATCAATGAAAATGGAACTAAGTAGACTTTTATCACTTTTTCGGACTCGTAAACGTTACACAAAAAAGGAACTACCTGGATTTACCTTTAATCTCTTTTCAGACACTCTAAACATGAAAATATTTCTGAGCCATCTTATTCTTTTCACGCTCGTAAAAGTATTTGAAGAAAACATCTAGCGAGTGGTAGATTATCACTTTTTCGATCTGTTCAAATTAATTTACGAAAAAGGACCTTGTGGAGTTTTCTTTAAGTGTTTTTCAGACTCTCTAAACATGAAAAACCCCTGAGTTTTCTCTCTTTGGACTACTTAAACAAACATCGAAAGACCTGTACAGGACTGAACCTCTCCTTCTTAGGGTTCGCTAAAAATACTTCGAGGGACTCATTCAAAGGATGAACTTACATCAACAAGAATATGTTATCCTCCTCAAGCTTGCATAAAAATAAAGAGGTACTCGCTCGAAATGGTGGGGGGGGAATTTGGGAAAGAAATGTTTCTCTATATTTATGTTGGTGGCAGTAATAGTCTCTCTTGAACATGACACCCCCTTCATCATTTTATCTAGGTTGGGAAATCCATTTGTCTCTCGTTTTCCCTTCTGTAAGTTCATATATTTGGTCATCCTTGAGTCAATTATGCCAATACCATTGTCGTGTCATTCATATGTTCAAGATAAGTCCAACCCTAAACAAGCCCTCTATCAAGTAGGCCATCTGTAGTTGTAAATTCCTACCATGTCGGCCTTCCCTGTGTTAGTTTCAAATCATTTTTGTACTTCGATCTATCTCAAATATGTTACTTATTTCATGTCATTGATTGGGGATATATCAAGGCCATCATGTGACGAGTATGTTCTTGTCTACTTCAACTCATTATCTGGGAACAATACATAGAAATCATTTATTACCTTAGATCCTACATGCCTCAATGGAAAGCTTCTTCGCTTTCGAAAGTGGGTTTACATCATCAACCCCTGATCGAGAGATTCCATCGAGCGTTCAAATTCAACTCATTTATTCATGTTCGTTGGATTGTACAAAGGTACCTTGGGAGTCATTGACATCAATGGTGATTTCCCTCGCACTTGTTAACGATTTTCATCAATGACCGATAATCAAGTGGTTTCTACCATGTTTGAATTCAACACCTGTAATCGCATGGCTAGATTCGTACTTACGGACGACGGGATTGAAGACCCTAGATCTCATCATTTTGGTCTAGGTTGTGATGGATTATTTATGATTTGTATTGACACATAGATCCACTTTGTATGTCTCATGGATATGTCTGAATTTGAGTTTTCTAGAGCATAGATCCATAGTGTATTCTTGGTGGTTATGAAGAATCTTGATGACATGGATCCACAGTGTATGATTGGTGGCCATGATTAACATTTTTTATTTAAATAACTTTTATTCTAAGCATGGGAATTCCCACCTCATAAATGGTATGATATTGCACAGATGCTTGATTGTTTGCAGGTTATCGATTGGTGCACTCCTTGTTTCTGACACACACACACACACATTCTACAAAGTATTTCGGTTGTCATGAGTTCCAACCTCATACTTTGGGGGCCATTCTATTACACATTAGTTTGGTCACCCCAGTGATCTTTTTACAGCATGTGTTCAGATTCCCAAAAGAGCCTTTCTTCATGAGAAAAGTGACTGACTTTCTCTTCTACAAAATCCTATTAAAGAAAATCATCACAAGCTGCACTATACGCAGGGTGCGACGATGCCTGATCGCCGCCCTCTGCCCTAAAACTAGTTTGCGATGTCGCTGTAGGTTGTCCTATAGCTAGGGTGTGGAGATGCTGTAAGACTAAGAAGAGGTTGAACTTCACGAAGGTTCTATAAGGGGATCTTTTAGAATATGAGGCAGCATCCGTATGGTTGGGATCCTACTCGCTTATCTGATTTGGTGGGATCATTCTAATCTCTTTAACCATATCTCTTTCCCCTATATAAGGAGGGATTTCTCATGGAAAAGGTTAAGCAAGGAATTAATATTAATGAAGGTTGAATAGGATAAGAACTGTGTGAGGAATTCTACTTCAGTTGATACTTGAGGGCTTCATTTCAGTTCATCAACTTATTGTGGATATTCTTCATGCAAGTTTGGAGTAAGTGTGTGTGTTGGAGCAAAGGGCCACTGAAAGGGGACCTTGCAACATCAAGGTTTTTTTGTTGTATCTTCCACTTTTACTTAATATAATATAGTGGCATGTTTCTTTCCCATAAAATCATTCTCATTTTATTGCATGATTCCTTGATCACATGCATAAGTTTTCATTGAATATACTATTATTTCTTTCACTTTGGTTGGTTTGTGTTTCATTGCAGGTCCAATATCACAAGAGCACCCGAGTGGAGCGAGGACAACAAAGATACAAGGAAGTGATATTCAAAGGTATGTCACTCATCTCTTGTTTGATAGTAAATTCAATTATTAGAGATTAGGGAAAGTGTCATGTCCTGTCTCGTTTTGTTCAAGATCTAGGTGGATCTAGGGAGATCAGTTTATGTCCGCATTTACTGATTAATCCAATAACACATAGTGTCAGAGAGACAAGAGGGATAAAGAGATGTGGGTATAGAGAGGGATAGTGAGAGGAATGGAAGAAGAGAGGGATACATAGAAGGGGGGTAGAGATATAATTAGAGGAAGGGGTGGATACAGATAGAGAGAGAGAGGGGGAATAGAAAGATAAATAGGGGCAGATAAAGTGATACTGAGACTAACAACGAGGAGAGAGAGAAAGGGTGGGATAGAGGTGGAAGAGAGAGGGGAGTG